>JAANSP010000819.1:0-18366 GCA_036850745.1 Homidia socia | reverse complement strand
ACGACGGGTTGAATGCGAAGAATACTCAAGACCTTATCCAAGAAATTAAATTGAGGTAAGAGTGGCATCAGGAAACACACGTGCGCATAAATGAATGTTGTAGGCACAAAAATACTACTAACACACATATCTACATTATTTACTACAGTCACCTTTCCAAACGAACGTAAAAGCAGCCAATTGAAATAATTCAGCAATAAATATTTGCGTTCGCTCACCTATTCAGGAATAACAGCAAGTGTATTAAAAACGTCCTGCTGCTGCTGCTTGCGTTCGAAGAAACCACATCTGTGGCTTTAATGTGATGAGTTGATTCCCAATCGATTTCTCCTTCCAACTTTCTCCTTTCCCAATAACTTTCCTTTTACCAACAAACGTAAATATCATACACATTTTCTTTTCAACCTACCAAACCAGTAGTCTACCTGGTTCTTTTTGTATGCATATGCATATCAAAGAGGACGTCTTTTCTTACCCCTTGTGTAAACAAGATACTCTCTCTTTCTCTTCTCAAAAAAGGTGTTCATCATCGTCACAGAAAACCTGTTGTCTTTGTACATTTGCTGTATTACTCTGAAAACTTTTTTTCGTAGATTCTCTAGCTACTCTTCTTTAAATCTGGAACACCAATAATACCTAAATTGATCAGTGTTTAGAGAACATGTCCCGTCGATACGGGAATGCACTCAGACAGAACATGATAACAGCAAAGTAGGATATCTGATTTTTTTTATTATCACGCTAACATTATAAAACCCAGTGCAACTTTACATACTATATAAAACTAGAAAAAGGGACAGCCAGGATACCATTTTTGTGCCTTATTAGTCAATTTTTTTCTTGGTTGTTATATATGCCTTATAAATTTGGTTGGATAGCTCAAGTAAGGATCTTAACTCTGTTAGACCAGTAGTACTCAAAAAAAATGAATGCACTCAGACAGAACATGATAATGATAACAGCAAAGTAGGATATCTGATTTTTTTACTATCACGCTAACATTATAAAACCCAGTGCAACTTTACATACTATATAAAACTAGAAAAAGGGACAGCCAGGATGCCATTTTTGTGCCTTATTAGTCAATTTTTTTTCTTGGTTGTTATATACGCCTTATAAATATGGTTGGATAGCTCAAGTAAGGATCTTAACTCTGTTAGACCAGTAGTACTCAAAAAAACAATAAAAAGTTCATTACTGCCGATATTAGCAAGTCGGAAGTTATCACGTACGAAAACGGCAAGAGAAAAAAGGATTTAGTGAGTCCTTGAGAAAAGCTGCTAGAAAAAATATTTACCTTGGTCTAGAACAGTTGATGAAATTTTCGTTGGCCCTGTTTTCATTTCTGTCTCTAGCTTTTTTTTACTACAAAGGAATTTTGTTATATTAAACTGAAAATTTATAACTAAAACTGGTCAGGCAAGTTGACGATGCGCTTACGAATGATTTCTGCAAATTTATCGAACGATTTAATGAAAATTTGACTTGGTGTCTTAAAAAGCTGATTTGAAATTATTTACATATAATCTGGAAGGCTGAATTTCAGCCGCTGAAAGGCCAGCAAAAAATGATGGTAAAAATGGACAACAAGGAAATTAACAAGAACTTAATTGGCAGGCAAACGGAACAGCTTTCAATAATTTCGTGCTGTACCTTTTCAGACTGGCGTCAAAGAGTTAACAAACTCTAGGTGGGTGCACAATAATAAGATTGGTTAGACAAGGTGTTAAAGTTTTGTCTAATTCAATTTATATTTTAAACTTTCACTCGTCAGTCGTCACCGTAACCCGTTTTCAACCACCATTCAGGATTCCATTAAAAAAATTAAATTAGGACTTTTCAATTAAGCGTAAGCGTACAATGTTCATTTCATGATAAGAAACTTGTATATTGTGACAGAGTACCTAACTTCAGAACATTATACCTACATATACTACACAAATAAGGTCATACTTAATTATTATGAAACGCAATTAATTTGAAACTTGACCTTCACAATCTTCTATAAATAGGTACGTGGTGGTAATAGTATATATTGCCCATAAAAAGTAATATAAAAGTATGCTTTATTGTATATTCGGGAGAGAATGTGATACTAATGATACTATACACTCAAAATTGCACAACGATCTCGTGCAGCAGATTTTTGTTCTTTTTTGTAGCAACTTTATTGCGTGACCATTAATAAAAGACATGGCAAAGAAATGCGTGTTTACATTTAGTTCATTGTATCTTATCATTCCATTTCGTGTTTCAGGCTCGTTACTTATCAGTCATCATTTATTACAGGCGCACCTCTGTACTGTGGCAAGTTAAACCCTTCCAAGAAAATACTTACGGAATAGCATATAGCGTGAGTTCTGCCGATTCAATTCCAAATAAATTCCAAGAGCAATAATTTGAGAAACGAACGACACCTTTTCAAATTTTGTTCCAATTCTGAAAAGTCTTCTTGGGTATACGTATTCGTCACAATAATTGATTAAGTACGAGTTTCATATCAAGTTGACGCGTATAAAAACATTTTTACTAAATGAAAATGAGCTGAACAAAATATACTCGAAACCAATACGTTTACACCACGAAAGATTCCGGTATCAAAAAGTATTGACACGCCTTCAAAGAAACCATAATGTATATTCATTTTGTATGTAAAAAGTCAACCAATACCAATGCACTTTTAAAGTTATTATCTGATTAAACCTACATATATGCAAAGAGCACAAAAAGCTCCTTTGATGACTACACTCTATAGTATGCTTCTCAAAATGGGAATCGAAAGTTTGCCACACTATAAATTAGTTGAAACAAATTACAGTGTTTGTATAGTTTTAATCATGAGACGGAAAATTCGGCAAGTGATGCAGTTCTCCAGATATCCGGAAAATTAAAGAAAGTTGATAAGTGTGTGAAATGTGATTTGGCAAGTTAATGATAGCAAAACCTTATATAGGTATTGTATTAAATGAAACAGAAACCAAGATGGGTATTTTTGTAAAAGGTTATCATTGAATTATATGGACATGTTCCACAACTTGCCAACTTTGAATGGGCTTACAACAATTCTCGATTCCAAAATGTCACAAGGAAGAAAGTTTTTGAAACCAATAAACGCCTAGTGATTTTTGCCATTATAAAGGATGCAGCACGACACAATAAAATGTCGAATCGATGCTCCCATTGTGTCGTGGGAATGCTTCTTCTCATACGAGTGTCCAGTAGACAAATAACGTAAAACGTAATACACAAAAGTATTGGACATTTTGAGTCTAAGAACCCAAAACCATCGCATGCTTTACTTTGGGATATGATAAAACACCACCAAGCCAGCTGTATACCATTCATGATGCTACAATTATAGTGATTAAAATTCGGAGAAGTTCGTATGCGTTAAGTTAATGATTTTTTCATTTGCACGGATACATACATGATAGTCCATCCAGTGTACAAGACGATGAGCCTTTAGGTTTGATGAGTTAGCTTCAGCTTCATCAATTTCTTGGAAACACATATATACTTCAACGAATATGAGCTTAAAACTGAATCCAGTGGTGGTAACCTTAATAATATACAAAGAATCAGAAACATTTCTCTTCGTTTTTGTTACCACCAGCCAACTTTGAAGAAACCACTGTACTAATGAGAATCTGATTGATCATGCAATACTTTTGCTCTTCCTACATTTTTTTAAAACTTCCTCTCTGTAAAATTCTTGGCATTCTCCAGTTTTCTTTTCAACTTTTAAACTGAAGTACTTACACTCCAGCTAGTTGATAGACTCACTGGACTTGCTAAAGAGAAAGTATAACTAAATTCTTTATTCTTGAACGTTGTCCATTCAGTTATTATTATTACTTTTTGATCCCTTTCACTCTTAAGTTTTAAGTTAACTAAAGTATTTTCTGCCAACTTTAGTTGATGGCAAAATCTTTGATGTTGTATGCTTGAAAGTTACAACGAACCCAAAAAAAGGAACCCTGCTAAGCACCGATTTTTGAAAAATCCAAGTAACTATCTAGGCATGTATGGCTTTACGATCAAATCGATCCTACGTATCGTGATAAAATCGATTACGATTATTATTTAACACAATAATCTAGAAGAATATACCATTTTCCCGCCTCCATGTGCTATTAGACTTCTTTTAGACAAAGATTTAAAACATGAAAAATAAAATAAAGAATCTCATTCTACGTAGTCAACATACACACTATATTTGAAGAGCAACATATACATACACGCGCATGTTTTTTATTCAAGCAGCATAATTCACAGCGAAAAATCTGAAAAGGGAGAAATGACAGAGATTAATCAAAATGAGTACATGCCTGACGAGGACCACATTCCTGTGACTTGCTACCAATCAATTTTCAGTCTGCCTGCCTTTCCCAAGTAAGTTTCAGCGACTGCAAAAGAAAGAGTTTATACAAAAACTGTTGAATAGATTTTGTTTGCTTTCTCGCTGCAGCAGTCCGCACTCTTATAAGGACTTTACTGAAACACGTGACTTGGACAGGGTAGATATAATCCTGAATAATTTAAGTTTCCTCCGGTTTAAAATTAAGCAATTATGAGGGTGACAGTTGCCTGACAGTTTCACTCACTCGGATAGACCATCTACCAACACGTTCTACACGTTATGTATTGTTGTTTGCAAGACTTTTTTCTGTTCAACAGTTCTGGCACAATGTATGCAAATCTCTGTAGTCCGTAAAATACAAAATGCGACAATTTTGGTTGAGATAAAGCTAGTAAGTTGATTACAACAACCTCCCTCATTTTCTCTAGTCGTCGCGGTGTTCAAAATTGTTAGTAAAATTCAAGTCAGAATGTAGCAAAGAAGATCACAACTACATGTACCAAAAACCAAAGTATCTATAAATGTAATATCCAGAGACACACTATTGTTGTTCCTTTAAAAAACTCCANTACCAAAAACCAAAGTATCTATAAATGTAATATCCAGAGACACACTATTGTTGTTCCTTTAAAAAACTCCAAGATCTATAAATATACTTGTATGATGTGTTTTGTTTGTCGCTCTGCAAAACTTCACCAATAAACTTTCACCAAAACTTTCTCTTTCCAACCGCCACATAAAAATCCTATGATGGTTTCCCGTCTGTTCTGTGCAATGTAGCTACAACAATTTACCACCATTGTCGTGCATCCTCATCTAAGAAAGAACACATTCTGTCACCAGTCACCGTTGGGAAATGAAACGGCTCGCTAGCTCCATAACGCATTATAATGTTTCTCTGAGAAATAATATATGAAATAGTGATGTAATAATAGCGCGTCCTGAGAGGAATATACCGTTTGCCACCACAATAATAAAAATAAAACTTGTACCAAGTCATAGCTTTCTGTGTTTGTGTTAGTTTTAGTTTGCAAGGCCCAACATCATAATAACCGTACATGTATGTATATGAAGTCTGTTTAAGTACTCTTTGTGGGGATCACTACTATTTGCTACCTAAAACAACATGAGAAAAGCTTAAACAGTTCTCTGCATGCTGCTGACACTCTTTCTGGCACAGTAGCCTAAATAATCTGTAGGTTTTGTGTATGTATACATAAAGCTTAATAACGTACTCTATCATTTTGTAAGCTTCAATTTATGACAACTCTTATTACTTCTCTTGAGACGCACAAAATATATATCAACTGTATCATACCATGATTTTACACACTAAAGTGATAGATCATAGAAATATCATACAATAAAAGAGTCGCTAATAATGAGATAAAAACATACGTCCGTAGACAACGAGTAACGATATTTATACCTATAGTAGGTATATGTTTGCAGTGCCAAGTTGTCTGACGAGGAAGTGAGTGAAAGTAACCGCATAGTTTTGCAAACATATAGAGACTGGAAGCCATGAACAATCAACACAAATCGAGCGAGTACTGCAGAATCATACATTATCATATGGAGCATTGCAGGAGGCAGATCACGTATACCTGAGGAATTTACAAGAAGGTTTTTGTGGAATCAAGTTTTACACATGAGTAATGTGGAATGTAAATACGTTTTATAGCGCATATAAAACCACGACATCCATCTATGCTTCGGCTGCGTATTACACAGAGAGTTGCGGTGAGGTGGATTGATGGAACAAAAAAAAAATAATAATGCCATTCTAAATAAAAGGTCTAGGGAAGTGGCGAAAGCAAATTGTTTGGTTAAAGTTTTACTGAACCCCACATATATTAAGTCTTAAAAGTAAAACTATTGAATTTAGTAGTTGAATTATTACAAATTAAATCATTATGATAAAAGATCTCCTCAGCTGCCTTTCTTTAAGGATTTGTATTTTTTGAATTTTTTAGCTTTCTATACAAAGTTTAGCAAATTGTTTGGTTAAAGTTTTACTGAACCTCATATATATTAAGTCTTAAAAGTAAAACTTTTGAATTTAGTAGTTGAATCAAATTAAATCATTATGATAAAAGATCTCCTCAGCTGCCATTCTTTAAGGATTTGTATAAATTTTTGAATTTTTTAGCTTTCTATAAAAAGTTTTTAAAAAGTATTTCATATTTGAAGAGGAAAGGAACAAAACGTCCAAAGGAACTGACAAACCTAACACAGTAGGTATAATTAAGTCGCTTAAAAGTTGTCATTTATTTAGTTCACCAAAGAAAATAAAATACTTATTAATTTCCTTACGGAAATGGAGAGTGCCAATACCCCAGAAAGGAGTAATCCTATTTTTCAGCATGAATGATGAGTAGTTCTAAATCTAAACCGGTTGATATATTTCTTTCAAAAAGTTAGTTATGTGCAGTAAACCAAAAAAGGCATGGGATCGTCGGCTCAGTCTTCTTCAATATAATCCCTTCAAATTACTGTGTGCAATAATGCATGTTGCTGACTCTATAAAGGATAGACACTATGCATCACAAACAGTTAATTGTATATAATATTGCATGAGCTGAGAAATAGAATTTATTGGCCACTTAACACGTAAGTAGGGGCAATATGAAACAAGTACAGTGTGGACTGTGGAGTGGAATTTTACTTGCACGGCAAAACCCAGAGCTGTATAAAATGTCTTTTTATTCCATTGTCAGCAATAACATATACCTAGTCAGTCACTGATAAGGGGCTGAAAAGGAAAAAAAGAAAGTACAAATTGCGAGGAGCAGCATATATCAAGTCGGCATTTTTGTTGTTGTATAGCTGATCAATAACACATTATATTTATTATTACGACGCTGAAAATGTCGTGTCAGCGAGTATTAGGTAAGAGATGTGTCTGTCCGTTGGCACGTTTCTAGCTACAAGCGTTTCTTTCTTTTTAATACAAAACTTACGGACAGGTTCCTTTGATCTTTCAGCCGAGCCAGTCAGTTAACACCCGAGGTAGGAGACATTGGAGAAGCACATGACACGACATGTTCATCTCAGCAGATACAAAGTATGAAAGTTTAGCAACTATTTTTCCCCTGAGGGAGGAAGGAAAGATGATGGCAATCATCAGCAGTTTATTACCATGTTATTGCATAAAAGGTCGAATAATGGTTACCGGTTTTAACATGGCATTTATGGCACACTGTTGTCGCCAATTGCAAACATCATCATTCCTTGCCCATCTACAATTGTTACAAGTGTGGTCTTGTGCTTTGCTCTTTGCAATGAAAAAAATCTGTTTTTGGATAAGTAGCTCGTGGAATGCTGCGCTTTCCAGCAGATATGTACTAACAAAACCAACTGCAATTTAATATGCTTCCGTTTTCTTCGTACCGAGAAAAGTGCTGAAATGCTTTATTTGCCTATTTTTGTGTTTACTATGCTTTAAAAATAAAACAACAATAAGCTGCGGCTGTGCTACAATGTATAGTAATCAAAATGTATTATTCTCATACGTGCTATTCGTCTTCGAACGGCCCATAACACAGGGGCTGTTGGCTTTATACAGTCCTGCTTCCCGTCCAGCTTTTCTGCCGTCTCTGTAAACCACAACAACAAAAACACCAAAAACTTCAAAAGTCTCGTTTTGCATTGTAGGCGAGGAAAATACAAAAAAGTACATATTTTGTAAATCTTTTGTTTATTCAAAGTTCAAAGTACATTGTATAGTGTCGCTGCTGACTCAGTCACGTTTATTATTAAGTTTTACGGAAAGAAAATGAAAACACTACTGTAAACAGCAAAGACAAGTACGATATACAAAAAAAAGTTGCACCATTATTTATATAAATACACCAGCAACTCAAGCTAACAATGCTTAGAGTGGTTTTGAGTGAGAAACGGAAACAGCAGCAACAGAGACCAATAGATTTGAGTTTGCGAAAAAAATAACACGATGAAAGCAATATTTTGTGCTGCACATCTATCACAAAACTTACTCCCACTCGTACAAATTCGCTTCTACTTAAACCACGAGACATAACTACAACTACTACTCTTACAAATTAAACAAGCAAAAAATAAGTGTGTAAGATATATATGCACATTTACGTACTGCTTATTGCAAACAGTGCAGCTTTTAGTTGGATTCAATAAGGAAAGCAAAGTCATCATAAAATGTAGTTTTCTTGTTGTACAATGCAGCTGCCCTATAATATTCTTTTGTATTGATACCGATGCAATATTTATTACTATGAAATATACACATGACGTGCAATATGGATATCATTAGAAAAAATATCATATTTTTCTGAAAATAGACCTGAATTGCCTACAAAACGACCCTATTTTATTGCTGAGAACATGCTAAAAATGTGTAAATAAAGACATGACATTCAGCTTGTCACGTTTCTTGCAATTTGGCTAATAAATAGAGTGAAAAGAAATGATGACATCAAAGAAATCGCTTATTAGTAAAACTACACATATATCATTGAATGGTAAGTTATTAATAAATCTTTTTTTTTGATGTGCATACTTACATTATATCAAAATGGATGAAACAGGCAGCCAACAGAAAAGTATACTATTTAGGTATGTTAATAGGTCATCTACATCCTACATCTACAACATTGGGTTTGGATTGATGTATTTACTTTCACTTTTCCAAGAAATGGCGCTTATTTTGTCTACGCACAAACCAATGTTGATGTAATGAAGGCTTTAATTATTATGATTACCTACATTAGCCATTAAAAATATGTAAACAGAATAGACATTGTGACATGTTATCAGATTATCTTTCAAGAGGTTGTAAAAATGATTTTGGTTCTCTAAAGTTGTAGTTTCGACGAATCAACTGACAATAATATTATTACTGGATAACTGTTACATGTTTGCGTAGAAATAGGAGCAGATAATTTATTTTAATTATTTTACTATATATGTATTCTTTCAACTGCAACTACAATTAAATTCCATTTATAAGGCAAGCTTAAATCCTACTTCATGGGAAAATCAAACAGCCATAAACAAACAAAGTGTACTGCTGATAGTAAAAGAGCTAACGGTATGCAAAACATTTCAATAATACGCATTATAAAATATAATAATAATAATATCCATGTTCCTTAACAAATTCAATAATCTCTTGTTCATATATCTGGATGTATTTGCATGCATTAAAATTCCACTTTTTCCCGTATACTCATATTATTCACTTTATGCTTCTGGTTATTGGAATGGAACATACTTTAGTTTGAAGAATGAATTTCATTTTGTTTCAAAGCCAGTGACATAAAAACAAAGTATCCACTTACAAAAAGGTATAAATGTCTAACTGCTTATCATAGTGGAGGCTTATAATAACTTTGTTCTCTTATCTCTTTCGGCTATATACCCAGTTTTGCAAGATTGAATACGAACGCACTTAAAACCAGATAACAAACATTAATGTATTTAACTATATTATCATCAGTAATAGTAATTGACGAAATATAATGATGTGAATATGTGACAAACAACTCTACTTGGTGACACTTTAAATCATTATCATTTTTGTGATTTGAGGTGGTGGCAATCATCATCATGTATAAGTATCTCTGCTCAACCATCTGTTGCTTACAAAAATTCCATAATGTACAGTTGGTTGTTTTTAACCATGTATAATAATTATTAATATTATTATCCATTCAACTAACTATACATTACAATTTTTTCATTTCAAGTCTGCATTTACATTACATAATGACATGTATAATGCGTTAAAACTTGAACATCATCGTTATCATCGTCATCCCATAATATATTATTTTTAGTATTCCATGTTTTTGCTACTGTAAACGACCAGGCTATACACACTTAAACATTAAAGGTTTGTGTGCATAAAAACAACTTAAAGTTACGACTATCGACGAATATCATCATTTCATTATTTTGATGGTCAGATCATCCTGTTTGTGTGTTACAGTACATCTGCACAAAAATGGAGTAGAAGTAGAGAATAAGTAAGATTAGAACTGACTACTACACGACATTGCCAATGCCTACTACTACTACTACATCACATTTTCACAGTGGAAAAGGAAGCCTTGTGTTGAGTTGAGATAAATGAGAATGAACATGATTTATTTATATGCCACATTGTAATGTAACCAACCACAGAAGCAAACCACACACCACCACACCTTAGTCTGATGCTTTCGAAACATTATAGCATGGTAAGGAGTGGTGGAAGTTTTCAGTTAAGCATTTACCGATTCCATCCAACATTACTCTTTGACTTTGACAAGAACATACATAATAATGAACATAAATGCATAATATATCCTCAATAATAATAAATGCTTACTAACTTACTGTATGTAATTTTTTTCCCACATAATGCGTACCGCATACCTATTCAGCAGAAAGAAGATGGTGTTAAGATATCACTTAATTAATCCCATTTGTCCACTGCGATATAGGCTTTAGACATAACAACATGAGCAATTGTTTTCACAATCTCTTGCTCGTCTAAACTTTGTATTCGAAGGATGAAAATAAAAATGATGAATAGAGCTAACAAATTCTTACAACAAGAGAGTCGACTTCTTTGTACTTTAATCTCTCGTCTTCTTGAAAGAATCAAAAAATAGATAGCTACATATAATAATGCATAGCAAAAATTCCAGTCGTCACCAGTAATACCTACGGGTTTCTTGGTGCATTTGCTTAAATCAGTTGATGCCAAAACTATTCATCATCATCACAAATCAGGAGGATGTAGACACCAGTTTTGCATATCGTCATTGCTATAACCATAATTGCAGAATTGTGTTCTGGTACTGGTTCAAGGCTTTTCGTTCACTTGAGAATTTCAACTCACACCATACACTGGTAATAAAAAATGAAAACAACCATAAAATGTAACCTAACCTTCTCACTTTAATGCAAATAATACATATAACTTTGTTTGAAAATTTTTCTACACCACAACTGCAATAATTCCTTTGATATCTTCTACTCAAAAAACACTCCTACACATGCTCATTGTCATTATTACACATATTTATAACGTATACCTTAAAAATTATCAATCACCTTGTATTTTCTAAAATTTTATTACTTGGCGCATTTTTAATTTTAAACCCTCAGCAAATGGACTTCTCACCTTATAATATTTTTTTTCTTTATTTTAAGTTGGCAATTTTTTAATTCATCATAAATAATTCTTTCTTGCTTTAATGCTTATTGAATATATAATATGACCAAGTTCATGTTGGCCACTTTTACTTTTGCTGTTGGATCGAATGATTTTAACACAACAAATGCAAAACCACATGATTATAAATACACAGAAAGCTCGCATATGAAATACAAGTTTACCCAAAAAATTGCATGCCTTTTGCGATTCAATTAGGATATACACAGAAAGCTCGCATATGAAATACAAGTTTACCCAAAAAATCGCATGCCTTTTGCGATTCAGCTAGCAAAGGTAAAACCTACAGTGTTATGATTAGAATAAGTAAAGGACAGTCACAAACAGCAGAGTTACAATAAAAAATAATTAGACGATGCGGCACGCGCAAAACAGTAAAAAAATACCACGAATGTTTTCGTAGAGAAAGCAACACAAAAATAATATCTTTCCAAAATTACACGACCCTTTGGCAATGTCATGTTTGCAAGTACAAAACATTTTGTCAGTTTTTCACACCTGAATTCCAGGATCCAATTAAGATTTAACGGGTTGTTTTGCTATAATGAAGCAAAACAGTTGAAGAAATGAGTAAGTTGTAAATGTCTCTACAGCCTTGAGTGATGAAAGGGCTGAATAATGATGATGGATAAACATCAAACCATCCAAAACGATGTGGAAATCCCTGTGGGTTGTTTATTGTAGTAACGTTGATGGCACCGTAAAATCACCTACATGCATGAAGGTTCATAAAAATGACAAGTTTTACTTTTGTGTATGAACATTGTGATGCTTTCTCTTTTTGATCGAGTTTATTTGTGGAAATAGGCAACAAGCATTTTGTATGGAAAATGTGTAACTGTCTATAGGGTCTGAACCCAATGCAAAATGAAATTATAGAGTAAACAGAGAGAATAGAGATTATAGGTGAACAACACAGGTAGTGTGGAAAAAATTCTTGATCATTAGTGTATCAACATCAAACAGCATGCTTTGTTACTAGCTATTTTCTCAGTTTGACCTGATGAAAGCTTGGTGATATGATAACATGTAAACATGTTTGTGGAAATAGGCAACAAGCATTTTGTATAGAAAATGAAAATGTGTAACTGTCTATAGGGTCTGAATCCAATGCAAAATGAAATTATAGAGCAAACAGAGAGAATAGAGATTATGTGTGGACAACACAGGTAGTGTGGAAAAAATTCCTGATCATTAGTGTATCAACATCAAACAGCATGCTTTGTTACTAGCTATTTTCTCAGTTTGACCTGATGAAAGCTTGGTGATATGATAACATGTAAACATGTATCTGGGCAGGAATGTATGTATGTTGGAAAACCTCCACAAAAATTGCAACATATACCCAGCAGAGTGAGAATTAGAATTCATTTTTTGTTTGTGTATAAATGAAATGCAAGTAAACACAAATTCAAATTCACAAAAAAATGAAAAATTTGTATTTTAAATGCAACTAATTTTCAAGCTTTAGAAAACGATTAATTACGTACGTAATACTCACAAGGAAAAACTTACATCTCGCACCTTTTCAGATTGGCATTTCTTGAGTCAGTGTTTTACAAGGTTAAGTAAAAGGGCAGAATTGTTTCATGCAAAGCTCTTCAGGTTTTTCTGTTGTTTTTTCGATTCCAAAAGTTCTCCGAACAATAACCAAAACGATCCAAAATCCACTTTCCGAAACTCTTTCTGCAAGTTCATTTATATATAAAGCATACACTTTCACTTTTTTTTAAATCCACCAATGTTACAATGCTCAGTGAGGAACGAATAAAGATCAAAAAACACTTTAGAAATCATATAAAATGACAATATGACTGCGACTTTGTCAATGAGTGAAAACCTAAGGTTGATCGGAATGTATTATTGTTATTATTAAAGTAAATCGGGCAGTCTTTACACTTTTTGTGTAATGTACAAAAGTTGGAAAATCACGTAGTGTTGTTTCTCGTGATTGTGTGGTATTGTCATGCTGTCAATGGTGTCAATTCATTATAATACACTTGCCACTTGCTGTGAAAAATGTACTTACACATACAATTTCTCAGGATCCATTTGTCACTCTTTAAAATAAAAAAAGTCTACACGCACTTTACGTAATTCTAAAAAGAAAGTCAAAACTTGACAAATACCAGTGGTTGACGAGAAGAATTCGATATTAAATTGATACATATACTGCATTTATATAAAAATGAAAAACTAACACATGAATATTAAACATCTGCAACATTTATTCTATCATATTCTTCTACTTTTTAATACATTTATTTATTTACACGAGTTTTACACTTTCTGTTTCTACTCTTCTCCACGCACATTTTGCGATTTAGTAGACTAATATTACTGTTTTAAACAGGTACAAAATTATGCATTTAAAAATACTGATGGTGCATTGACTGAATTTTTTAATTGTAGATATAATTTGTGGTCACTAGTAATATTCAAATGACAGTTTAAAATGACAAGATTAGTAATTAACTAAACTTGCACAGCTATATATTATAAAATAGATGGCACGACATGTTCCTTTCGGCAGTTAACGGATTGTAATAATAAGGACGAAACAATCTTAGTCAACATATTACAAGGCACGGACACGGTTGTTATTTGTTTGAACAAAGTCTTATATCTTTAAGTACCAATTTTGTGTTGCGAATTGCGATTTGCACCAATGTTCTTTAAAATTTTATAAGACTTATCAAATGTACATTTCAAAGGCACGTTTTCAGAGAAACCATCTTTCAATTTTGACTTTATTGTAGACTTGAATACATCGCTTTCACCACAGCATAATGTAGCAACACTAGATAATCCAATTAGAACATCACAACAGCTACATCCCATTGTTTAATACAGTTACGATAAGATTGAATAGTAGCAGGTCAAAACTTTGTCTTCAAAAACTACTTTCATGGTGAAAGTTTGTCGAATGTGTGATGATTCACAAAAAAGTATTTTCGTTGTTAAGCTCAAGTTGGATAAGTATATAAGGCGATTTTAAAGCACTGTATTTCAACAAAAGGTAATTTTTTCTGTAGTGAAATTATTTATGGCTGCTTCCTTTTAAAAGTATATGACCATTGGTCAGACACCATGTCCAGTACTCCCACAATATTTTATGCTCCGTTTCATTTTTACAAAAATGATATGTTGTATAAACTGTTTACTTTATTACTTCTGGTACAAATTATGTACTTTTAGGATTTTTTTTGCTTTGGTAAATACACCACTACCNATTATGTACTTTTAGGATTTTTTTGCTTTGGTAAATACACCACTACCACCACCATGTGCAAAGGCTTAAAACTGTGTGTTCTAAAGTCTTATTTTTTGGTCACAGCTTCTGTATCTGGCGTCTGTGTAAATAACTAGACAAAACGATTGAAGAAGCAAACTAATATATAAATATATATTTAACTGTTCGTCACTGGTCACAACTAAAGCAGAGAAGAAGGGGAAAAATCAAGGAGAATGGAGAATGTGTGCAGAACAATATGCATTTACTTTACTGCTTTGAAAACCAAACATGAGCAGCCAAACAAACACGTAATAATAAACACGTAATATAGATGCTCCCAGCAGCAGAGTGTCTTGGATGAACTGTGCTTGGAAAAATGGAGAAAAAACAGCCGATTATGATCTCTTCACTTTACTTGTGCAGTCTCAGGTGCCAGGCATTAACATTAAGCATGGCATTTGTAGCTTGTGTAGCCGTCATAATAATAAATGCATATAGTAGCATAGCATGAAACTCAACAGATCTTGTTCCCAAAAATATATCATTATACTTTGCATGTGCACATGTACCCCCAAAACCTAAAAAAAGTAATGTCACTACAAAGTTATTACCTAGATCTTCTAGCCATTATGTCAACGTAAAGTATACTGAACTCGCCAACATTTGTAATATTTTGTTTTTATGTCATATTTGTTTTTGAGAAGATAGTTATATGATATAATATTATTCTAAATAATAGCATTATTGTTAATGTGTAGTATGATTTTTCTCAGTATGAAAATACCAGCTCATGATTTTGTCCTTCCACGAATAATACATACTGCTATAAAGATACTAACTATCGATGTGTGACTATCATATCATAATTTTATCATGATCACACTATGTAATTATATGGAGTTGAACATGACTTACATGACTTGTACAATTGGAACTGGACTGGAACTAGACGTCTTGCTTGGTCTTGAATCTTGATTAAATGCTTGTAAGGGGCTATGCTTTACAACTGCGTGTCGGTTTTTCGTTTTTCCTCTATCATTTTTTCACTCCAATTTAAAAGATTCTTGGTATTAAATTCAATATGCAATAAAAACAAATAAAACAATATGTGACAGCTTTTCAGTAAAAAATCTGCTGCAAATTGTCTATTTACAAATGTAATGTAAAAAATACTGCAGCAAAACATATAAATATGGAGCAAATGTCCACATTTGGGGTAAAATGGAATGCGATAAACTAAAAAACGTGACATTGACATTATCCGCAATGTAAGCATAAAATCCCATCACGTAACAAAAAAGTTGTTTTGAAACAGATAAACTGTGGCTTTTTTGGAAAACTTGCTCTAATTGATGTACCTATAATTATTTTTCTTGTGAATTTTGGTTATTTGTCTGCATTCTGCATGCAAAAACTTTTTTCAATTAACAAAAATAAGTCAGTATATAAAATATGCTCATTATTTCATTGTATTTTTACAGCCCATTAAGTGTTCGTTTATAAGTGTTCATAATATTTTCACTACCTACTATTCTATAAGTAGTTGACTTTATCAGTCGTTTTTTATTACATTACATCCGAATCCGAACTATCAGAAACCAACAACGGAGAAACTTTTTCAGCAACGTGTTTGTAACCGTTTTTTGTTGGAGTTAGAAGAATATTCAATACCATACCAATCCACGTGCAATGCCAAAATACCCCACTTTCTGAGGCGCAAGCTGTTTACCCAGCTGATTATGCTGGCTATTATTACTACGACTTACTCAGCTCTACTGATGATGTTGATTTATAAGGAAAGTGCATAACACGAAGTAAATTGGTAACGTTATATAGTAAATACAAAATATGAACATTATATTAGATTCACAACAATATATTCTGCCTGCGCTTGCACTGCATTACTACTAAGAACGAAAGAAGCAACAATATACAAACCAAATCAATATTAATACTAGGCATATAATAGGAACGAATACAAAGAAAAGTGAAAAGTCATCTCACACACTTGCGTCGTCATCCTATATGATACAGAAAACGTTTACACTTAACTTTCACCATTTATCTGACTGAGCAATAAAGGTTTACCATATTTACAATATTTACATCAAGTTTAAGTAATTTTAGTAACGCAGAACGACTCCAACTTTTTTATCGATGATGACAAGTCACACAATGACAAGTACACTTTTAGTGTTGTCGACATTTTCTTAGTTACATATTTGCCAATTTTGACGTTTGGACCCTGGAGTCTGGATCTGGTAGTTTAATTTGCATCATCTCATCTAGGAGGAAAAATGTCATCGACGAATTTGGCAGAAAATGCATTGACGGTAAAATTGTACTTGCATCATTGTATTATGGAGGAAGGGATCCCTTGAAAATGTATCACTCGTAACAATAAAATGCTGATTGATTGTTGATGTGTTTTCTTCCTTTCAGGCACGACTAAGGGACAGGCTGAACTTAGAATCCATGAAGTTGTGGCTAGAACCTTTTTTCGATGCTGCGTCACAGGTTCCTAAAGATGCCGAAGTTATTGTGAGTTTTACAAATTACATGAAGTATGCAAATTTTTATTTCGAGTTTTAGCTTTTGAGTTAAAGTGACCAACTATTACTTGTACCTGTTTTAGGCCCTTGGGTCCAGGTATGCCGTTGAGTTAGAGCTTCCAGAAAGTGAAGTAATTTCATGTCTGTTTGCATTACAAAGGCATGCCATTGAAAAGTGCGCAATATTAAAACATACATAGTGGAAAAATATAAGCGTTTCTTTCTTGCTCATTTTTTCTTGTGGAGTATTTTTTAAATTTTTTATTGATTTTACTAGGATTGCTAGAAAGGGAGGAATTTAAAAACACAGGGAAGGCAACATTGCGTATTAGATATTCTGGTCAACTTACTTCAGATGAGCGGAGTGCGACTTTAAATCTTCAAAAGCTACAGATATGTTTGGCAACTTCAAATGGCAATGATCTAAAGAATATGGTTGCGGATGGGTTGAAAATTGCAGCGAACCGTTTAAAGATCATATGTGCAGGAAAGGTAATAGATGAAAACAAAATGCTGGAAGCGCAGAATCTAAGAAACGGAAGTCAGATTATGGCACTCTTTTTAACTACAGACCGAGAGACTTTCCAGGTTCGTTTCGATCGATTTAATATTTTGTATGATTACTGATTAGCGATTTTGTGTTTAATTTGTTTTATGTACATTTTAACAACAGGAAACTGAAGACAAAATCAAACAATTAGAGGAGATTAAAAATTCTGCCAATTATTTGGCTGGGAGTGACAGAACTGATATGTACACGCTTGAGGTTTGTTGTGTTATACATAAAAATGAAAATAATAAATAATTGAAACATAAAGGCTTATAAAATTTTACATTATAAAGTTTTGCAATGTAAAATAAATAGGTTGCAGATCAATCTGGCAGACCATTGGAATTGCCAGACCATGAACGAAAAGCCCTGGCTATTGGGCTGGCTTTACATGACAAGGGCCGTGCAGCGTTAAAGCAACAAGACTTTTCAAAAGCTTTAATATTTTTATTGGAAGCAGATAGTGTT
>JAANSP010000818.1:0-18366 GCA_036850745.1 Homidia socia | reverse complement strand
CTTCTTGTGTAAACCTTTTCCGACTTTACGACCTTTGTACTTATTGGTCGTCCGTCCGACATTTGTGCAATATATTTAGTATACCAAGCACAAAATGTGTGAGCGCTGCCAGGGAAAACCTACAAAGTAAAATAGAAGCAGCAGCAGACAAAAAGACCATAATCTTTCTCTCTCTCTTCTCCTCCTCCTTCTTTTCCTCTCTTCTCTCTTCCTTCAGCTACACCGAAAGAAAATCAATCAAATTATAACCGAAAATCTTTGTTTCTTGTCTTCGCACTACACTTTGATCATTCATAACAATTTCTTGTCTGGCTTTCCTGGTTGCAAACTCACAGCACTACTCTTCTCTATACCTTGTTGTGTGAAGGAGAGAGACTATAGTAGTGTTGTTGTGGAAGCTTTGATTTGTTGATAATGATGTTATTGCGGTGTTGCCTTGGGCTTTGTATGCTTTCAGGAGATTTTGTGGGGAGAATCTAAACTAAGCAGGAGGAATAGATGAAGTCTTTTTGTCTTTTTTACTTGTTTGTTACCCTCATCATGTATTAGTACCTACAGGAAGATGGGATTTGCAGTGGACTTTGAGGAAAAGGAAAAGTGCACTTTGAGCCTTTAACTTTTTCCGAAAACATGCCTAATATTTATTATGAAATGGGCTGTTGAACTGTTGAGAGGGTAAAAAGAAAGCTGAGAAACCATTTGAGCACACACCAGCAAACTTCGTCCTTGCTCTGATATATGCAATTTTTCAATTCCTTTGTGTATACTGAAAGAAAATGGTAATAGAAGTTCTAAACTAAGCAGGAGGAATAGATGAAGTCTTTTTGTCTTTTTTACTTGTTTGTTACCCTCATCATGTATTAGTAACTACAGGAAGATGGGATTTGCAGTGGACTTTGAGAAAAAGGGAAAGTGCACTTTGAGCTTTTAACTTTTTCCGAAAACATGCCTAATATTTATTATGAAATGGGCTGTTGAACTGTTGAGAGGGTAAAAAAGAAAGCTGAAAAAACATTTGAGCACACACCAGCAAACTTCGTCCTTGCTCTGATATATGCAATTTTTCAATTCCTTTGTGTATACTGAAAGAAAATGGTAATAGAAGTAATCTCTATAATATTTGTCAGGCTGTTAACTGCGGTAACATTGTACATGAACGAGTAGTAAACATCAAAATATTCATCGGTAATATCCCATTAAATAGTGGAATGGTAGCATGGAAAATGTAAAGTCCTGTTCGCAGGAATTACTAGGAAATATATAATAAAAATGTACTTTTGCATAAATATCGGATATGGATTATCGTAAAGTTATAGACATGCTGTTTTGCATTGTGTCTAGAACCAGCAGAAACTTTTTTGTGGTAAGACTTTCCTACACCAGGACAATGTGTTTTTGGCAAAGTTTATTTATCAATGCGGTGGTGGTATCCAGAAATCCGAAAGGTATGCGCTGGAAAACCACAAAAATCCGTCGTATCTTATCGCGATTACGCTTTGATAAATACATCTAGCATCCGTTGTCCTTTCCTGAAATTCCATAAAATACTCATGCTGCGTACTTTTAATATTGGGGAAATCATATTTGCTTGTACTTTTGTGTACTACGTATTTTGGAGGTGTTCATATTCATGAACGTGTCTTCCAAACATTCACTTTTTTAGTTTGGTTGGTTGGGTGGCTGCAGCAACTAACAACGACTACATGTGCCTGCACCTGAGTTACTTGTGCAATGGACTTGAACTGTTTCTTTTTTCCACGTAACTTTGTTGTCGTCGTCTTGAAGTTCAATAAAACTTTCTTCTTTACTACCATTTCGTCCTGTGCTTTTAACATATGATGATGATAAAGACCATGATGATGATGATGATTAGGGCGACGTGCCGGATCATAAAATTTGTCACATAAAAAAGCTAAACAAAATACCATTTTATTCTGTTCCTTGTTGTAGAACATTTTTACGTAGAAAGACAGCGTTACGCAGTAATAATAACAAATACGAAAATAGAACATTGTTATATTTGATAATAGATTATTTTTCATTAGAAGTACATTTCATATTTTCTAAATGTAAACACATACATTTTGCGCCCAGAGTATGTATCTTACATGTAATTCATAAGCAAGCTTTATGACGTTTTAATTAAAACTGAATATTATGAGCATGATTTCATCCAGCAGATTTTACTTTTATAATCAGCTTCATACTGGAAGAGCAGGTGGTTTTATTTACTCCTGCTGCTGCTGCTGCTGTAAAACCAAAAAAATAAACCTTTGTAAACTTTTGCATAAATGTGTTTTGAAAAACATAAATAACGCGTTTCGGTCTTTTCAAGTAAGAAATGTGTACCGGCGGGATTTGTATACTGTTTGTATACATTTAGCTAACAAACAAAGTTGTTTTATGGACTGAGTTGTACCTAATATCAAGCAAGTTGACTAAATTCACATGTAAAGTATGCATTCTGTCAATTTAAAAATAGTTTTTGGAAAATTTGAAATGCCTGCCAGCATCACATTTTACAGTCTGACCCCATGAAAATTACCTGCATTGGCCAAAACTATTTTTCATGGAATAGATGCAGTTTCCGAGTAGTTTAGAGACCAGTATAATGGCAGGGATGTGCTTCCATATTCCTTAAGCAGAAATTAAATGTTTGAATTGGTAAACTACAAAAGTTCCACTCCACTAGACTACAACCAGCGAAAGATATCAATAAACATTTAGTTATTGTTCTCTCTTCATGTTAATCGCACAGATGCAACTTGATCTACTTGAAAATCCTGGAAGTAATTTTATAACAACTCGATGGAAGAGTGGAATTTGGGGTATGTGTTGGAATATGTAAACAAATAATAATTCATATTAATAAATAAATAAATAGAATGCCGTTAATCCAAATTAATTACATTCTTAGTCGGTACAATATACAATTTCATGAGAGTGCAGTATAGAAATTTAATACGGTATTCATCGTGGTATCCAACCAAATGAAGCGAGTCAGAGTGTAGGTACCTACATTAACATTGCCTCCTGGTCCACGTTTGTTATCGTTTTCTTTCAAGTCAACAATCTGTTTACCGTGAACTTTGATCATCACAAAAACAGCTATTTATTGGGTAGTAAATATTAGTATTCTAAACTGCTTTATTCCATCATTAATATTGGTATTGGTTAACAAATTAGTTTGAGCGACCTTGCTGCCTGTGAAATGAAGTAGCCTAGTCAGTTTTCTCCGTCATTTCTGTTGACTTTATATTTGTTGACGCCGTGATATGTATAAAAATGATCATGTAGTCATTAAAATTGTTCAACAAAACTATTATTGACCGACCTAAGTAAATACAATTTATTTTGTCAGTTTTACTGTTTTAAATGGATATAGCATGATGAAAGTTTGAGTATTTGTATTTAATTCTAGCGTCTCTCGTTGCCCCTGCTGTGTAAGCAGCTTAAATTTCAGCAAATAGGATTAATGTCAATTCTTATAAAACCATAAAATATTTCACATTATTATTTTTGGTATTTCGGCCTCTGAACCTTTTACTCCCACACACATTTTGCCAAGTCTTCTGCAATCCATGTTTTTACATCTGTGAATAATTTGATAAAGGGCCGGTACCGTTTTCTACTGTATTTTTAATAAAACCCATGACATTTGCTTCATGAAACACAATCCCACTTCCTTTATTATTGCAAGCGCAGCGATCAATTTACCGCTGGGAAAATGTCAATGATTCGGATAAAACGTTGTTGATGGAAAAGTCTAGTATTTTTCATGAGTGAGCTGTTGTAAACGCATAATATTAAGACGTGTTTTCCATGACGATGCTCCCTATTGTTCAGTTTGGTTCATTATAAATAAAATGAAATAAACGCCTCCGTATTTTCCTACGACTGTTCCTGAAATATTTATTACTTTAATTGAAGTTTTCAAAGTTATTTTCTCCATATTTCACACGCGTGATAGCGATGTTGCTCCCGGTATAGATATGTATGTACCTATACATAACATTTTTTTTCCTTTTAAAAACGTTGTTTTTTGGAAACTCTGTCGTTTTAGATTTACAAGAATGAATACCTATTTTTAAAGTTCAATTCACTACTACCAACTGCCTTGTAACATAAAATATATAGGCACTAGTTTGCATGTTCCACGACGCAGATCTTGACACACTTGTGCATTAGTGAGAGAGAAAAACTATTTACCATACTGGGGTATAAAATGCTCTGTGCCGATGTCTGCAAAGTACATATTTATTTATTTGTTACAATATTTTGAGACCACTCGCAGACGCAGTTGTCAATAACATTTTTATCTTCATTAAATATGCACCCTCCTCTCTCCTCCAAGTTTTTTTTAGTTGATACGGAGTGGTTACTGTTGTTGACGACCATGCTGATGATTATCATCATTATCAATTGTATATCTGTCTGAGAAATAGGATGACGATGATGAGGTGAGAGCTGTTGATTTTTTTCAATTCATGGCTTATTGAAAAAGCTGTTATTTTGATTTTTATTATTAATAAATAAATGCGCCTACCAACAACACCGAGACGAATAGATTCGTGGCCATGAATCTCTCTTGCTCTTGATGTTATAAAAGTTCCTGTATGATTTTCTCTCTCCGTTCCGTTTCTCACTTTTCGGTGCATGTACACCATATAAAAGTGCATAGGATCGCATGTTTGTGTAAATATATATAGTTATGCGTACTTTAAAGGCTCAGCCAAGTGTGAAATATTGGTAGTTAGGTACGCCTGCTCTCAGCGCAGTCAATGCACAGACGCACTGCTGTGAAACATGATCCATGAAAAAATAAATCTTTGCAGGAGTCCATCGTAAATTTACGGACACCGAAATTGAAGGAAGGAACAGAAATATTCTGATGATAGCTAGCACAGTAGTAAGTATATCACGCAAAATCATAAATATTATTCAGCTTACAACAGCTACACTTCTTACATCGTCGTCATAAGTTCTACCATTTGCATTAAAAGAACTGGTGGTACCAATTCAGCAAAAAAAGTATCTCTTTTTATAATTAGCTCAATATCCGTACAAGAAAAGTCAAACACAATATTAGACACGGTCATTATACGCTCTATCTTCAGTACGCCAACCAACTTCTCAAATGGCGCATAATATGTGTACGGCTTACTTGTGCACCTACAAATAACTTGTCTCTTACTATTCAGTCAGATACTATTTTATGGCTTATGTTTAAAGGGGTAATGTAATGGTTATAATAAAAGGGGCATTAATTACTATTGAAAAGAATAGGAAGATGATTTAAAATAGATTTGATGATGTATCGAATGATCAGTTTAAAAATATGCCTATATACTACACAACCACATGAGAAAACCATTAAACTGATGTAGCTTCTTATCGGAAATGCACCATAAGAAAGTGTGATTAAAATCACAGAGAAAAGAGATAAACTCCCTTTCACGTGTATTGTACACTGCACTGCAGTGAATCCATTAAACGTCAATACATTTTAAAATATTATTTATTACTTATCATTAGCAATGTGATTTAAATGACTAGAAACTCTTTATATGTCTATTTAATTCACTGGTAAACAACAATTAGACAGGAAAGCCATATTTTATTTTAATTATAAATTTGACAAAAATCATAATTTATTTATTCATGGTAGTATAGTCTATATTTTGCATAGATTAAAAACAGTTTTAAAGAAGGAATACCGTTCATAAAAGTCATTTAATAAGAGTGATATAAAAATCATGCAATATTTCTTTTCGACAACTTTATCCTCCTCACTGCGTACTTAGCACAAGTCAGAGTAAAAAAGTAATATTTTTTTCAAATTTAAGTATTTCTTTTTTGATTAGATTAATATACTACTACTTGTTTTCGCAAATTTATTGCTGTAAATCATACTAATTTGGTTTATGTTTCTGGTAAGCACTTAAGTGTGCTTTTAAAAGTTGTGATTATTTTCGGAAGCAAAACGTGGCATCCTCCTGATGTGCTCGTCAGCTTAATTAGACAAAGACTACTGCTGTACGTGGCATGCGCCCCAGACCAAATGGGCACGTACCAAACTCCCTGTCTTCATTATACCTGTTGTCGAAAAAGGAAGCGATAAGAAAAATTATAAACTTGTATATTAATGAATGCAGTTGTGCAGGTGTCTTTTTAATGAAAAAAAAATATTTTTTCGGAGACTATCAGAGTAAAAAAATCTTTACAGCTTGTAGTTGAACAGTGGGATAATATATTATGGTGGTGGTGGTGCATCCACATTTACAATTTTTTCTATGCTTTTAGATTATAATTGATAATTTGGTTCAGTGAAACATTGAAATGATTTTGTTGAACTTGCAATATAAATAATATTTTTTGCGTAGTGAAATGTTCGTTCATCCATTGTAGTAAAAAAAAGTATGGTCCACATTAAAAAAATAAAATCCTCTCAATATATTAAGCAATTTAATAGAAGTACATATCTTAACGAAATATCGACAATGTTTTCTAATCAGATGTATCATTTGAAATAAAAATAACAATAAAAAATGTATCCATGTGGTCACAGTGGTTCCCAAATGTAGCCCCTATTAAAGTCTCACGGTGCAGGCTGCTTAACTATCATTGTTTCCTCGCAGGTGGTAGTAGTACTGAAAAACCATTCTGCTCTTCTGTTGCAACTAATCCAGAAAAAAGAATTCAAATAACCTCTCAAAGATACCTAGGTATTCGATATTATGCTAGTAGCTACAACTGTTATTACCACTGACTTGTGTAGTAAGCCATTTAAAACGATCGCACTAAAGGTAAATAAATAAAATGAATGCATGGTTCGGTGGCTTGGCTAACAGCAACAGAAGCACCAGCATAATATTTCGGCAGTCTACCTACCGATTTGAATGAGCCATCTTTATCAAATGTGCTTTGGTAAAAAAATGTACCTACATGTGTGCTGTGCTATTTTTGATGTCATTAGTATAAAAATATCCTAAATACAGCATGCTTAATAATAATAAGGATAATAATAATAACAGTAGAGATAGGAAGTTCTAATTATATTACATTCAAGTCATTGGCCGTATACATCAAACTTCCTTTTTCTTGTCTGCCTTAAATGAATGTATAAATATATATTTCCAAATTTGATTACATTTCATTATTGTTTTTTTTCGCTTTGCAGTGGTTATCCTAACAACGACCTGCCATTATTACACGCGCATATAGAGAAACCACACAGTGAATTGAACTCGGAAATTTCTGCTTCGTTTAGAACGATTTAGCATTTTTACTCTGAAAAGTTTCCTTTCTGTGGCGACCCTTGTTAGTTGTTGCCAAAACAGTTCTCTTGTACTCGTCAGGTTGGGTGGAGGATATTGCCATCTCAACGCAGTATCAAGTTTTACCATTTGTCGGTGTGACTACTTTTATTTTGAGAGAAAATTTGAGAAAATGGTTTGTTGTGCAGAAAATTAGCGTTTCTGTCCTTGTGGTTAGTTTGTGCCTCATTCTGTCTCGGTTCGTAGGTATCACGGATTTCAATCTAGTTATATTCATCCCTTAATTACATGGTATTCCATACATTTTACCCTTTCACGCTCTTTTTCCTTATCTCACCATCGCACCATCCTAATATAATAATACCTAATAATAATAATAATAACCAGCCTTAGTATATACGTGCATATCGCATCAGGCTGCCTTGATTATGCAAGTTTCATACATACAACGTAAGTAAATACAAAAGCAGGGCCTGACAGGTTGATGCTGATGATGTTTTTTTAACTTCAAAGATGTTTCCCTTTTTCTGTTTCCCCCCTGTGTTTTCTTCTACTTTGAATTGAATGACTGAATTGTTATTTGTGCTGCTGCTACTGTCGCGGCTGTTGTTTTGGTTGGGTTACTGGAAGGTAGAAAGAAACATTTCATTATCTTCCTTCACCATCTTCTTTTGCTACAGAGGCAGGTCGCATGAAATGAAATGATACAAATTATAGTGCATCCAAAAAACACACGCACACACATAGCAATGAGTGCATGAATGAACTGACTCAAGTGCATATTATGCAGATTAGTGAGTATGCAATGCATATTAAGTAAGTATCACAATTACACTTGGCGTTACACACTAGTGTCAGTCAGGTTACCTGACTCAGATAGGCATTTATTTTTAGACAATATGTAAATTTTTGCAGATGAAAGAGA
This sequence comes from Homidia socia, assembly GCA_036850745.1. NCBI lineage: Eukaryota > Metazoa > Arthropoda > Collembola > Entomobryomorpha > Entomobryidae > Homidia > Homidia socia. The sequence continues at coordinate 10,164 of JAANSP010000818.1, read as the reverse complement.
GACATTCTTGTCCCTGTCTCTTCTTTTCACCAACGATCTTGTTTAACTTATTTGTGTGCCATTTTAAATCCACTTGCTACCTTTGTTAGTACTTATGGGGCTGGTGGAAGTGGGAATTAAGGAGATGCAAAATGTTTTTTCATCTTTAATAAAAGTCATCTTTAAAAGGGAATCACACGCAAACGCAAAGATGTGTTGTACTCATGGTCATGTACATGGATTTGTTTCTTTACTACGCTTTTACAACATAAAAGAAAAGTTTTCTTTTACCCTTTAAAAAATCCGAACAACTATAACTACGTAGTGCGGATATGTTGGTACCAACTGCTACCCCGCATAAGGAGACAACTATTTTTTTATAAAAAAAAGTTTTTTGCAATTTCTTTTGAATGGCTTTACAAGGATATTTAAACTGATGTTTTTATTATTATGTAAGTATTAGATAGACTGGTATTTCATGGCTGTTTTTGATTATTACGTGTCTTAATATGTAGAAAATATAGTAGATACAGTAACACACAGTTATTTGTTGACAGGGATAATGCATAAATGCAGATTTGTTACAATTTCATTTGTGTTGCTGACAGATATGATACGTGAGTACCTTATGGGTCCGCGTCCGATGTCATTGTTGAAACTGTCACTGTTGGTGTCATATAAGCCAGCCAACAATGCGCCTCAATGTCAATAAAATTAATTATATGATGATGACAATGACTTGGTTCAAGATACATTTTAAAGACTACTCTCCATCCAACCAGCCGCTAAAAAAGTTTATTTGGAATGCTTGGCTGACCACTTAAATTAGAGGACGCACTATAACACATTTTTTAGTTGAAAAATAAGAGGACAGACTGACAAGACTTTTTTGGTCAATGACTACTTGTGTCGGTGTGAAAACTTATTTCCCAAATGAAACTTTATTTTTCCTATGAAACGATACATATAAAAATTTTCCTTTTTGCAAACTTTACTGGTTAGGGTCTTTGTTGTTCAAACTTGCTTTAAAAACAATAATGACATTGTTTTGAAGTTTTCTGCGGAAGAAAAACGTTCATAAAATGTACATGACCGTACTACTTTGCTAACTAACCAAGTCAACCAAATAATCTGATTACTTGCGTCATTGTGCTTGGCTGACTTGATGACGTAAATAATTTCTTGTCACTTTCACCGTTTTAGAATATATTATTATCAGTATTGTACACACTGTGTTTTCCCGGCACTAACGAAACAATCAAATGATACTACAAGCTTCTCCATTTTAAACAGTAGTACTTGGTTGATTTCGTGACGTTGGAATAAAGAATGCATGTAGAAAACACAACCAGATTAAGCCTCAGTTTTTGCCATTTGCATACTACTCGATATAAAAACAAAACTTGTAATATTAATTACATTTTTCGGGTACCCAAAGGGAAAGTAAGTAAAAAAAGGTTGAAACTTGTGGTGGCAAATCGTTTTTTCCTGTCAAGCTCTTCATTTTCTTAGCAAAAGCACTAACTGTATTCTAAAGAAGGTAGGTAGCAGTAGCCATGTAGTAAGTATCTAGCTGCCCAAGAAAGGGAAAATAAAGTGGTGGTCGTGGTGGTCAGCGATAAACACGCAAATGGGCCCGAACTTGCTGCTTCATCATTATTATTATTCCTAGCGTAATTATTTTGTGTGAAGAAACGTAAATGCAAGGAATGACGTAGTGTTTGTTTTAACTGTTTATTGTTATTACGTACTAGAAATAAATAGGTACTTTAGCATTTTTCTCTCATTACGCCATGCCTCTCTGAAGTAGCTTAGCTGTATAAATTTATTCTGCAAAAAATATCGTATAAAAAAGTGCCTATTTTCTTACTTGAATTTATCATATTATTGCACGGTTAGTTGGTTTGAAGAAATGCAGAGCAGTAACATCACAAGTTTCTCATCTCCGTTTCAAATGTTAATTGTTATTACGTACTAGAAATAAATAGGTACTTTAGCATTTTTCTCTCATTACGCCATGCCTCTCTGAAGTAGCTTAGCTGTATAAATTTATTCTGCAAAAAATATCGTATAAAAGTGCCTATTTTCTTGCTTACTTGAATTTATCATATTATTGCACGGTTAGTTGGTTTGAAGAAATGCAGAGCAGTAACATTACAAGTTTCTCATCTCCGTTTCAAATGTTAATTCATATTCAATGTTTTATGGATGTCTCTGTGTGTGGTTATGGATGAGAAATAATTAATATTGAAAAGTTGGAAAATAAATATCGCGTCTCCGCCTCGTATAAGGATTGTGCAACATTATTAAATATTTTTGGGAAACTGACACTGAGAGAGCAGAGCGTAGTCTAGTACTTTGACTTGACACACATTGCCACTCCAATGTGTGCACGCATTCACAGAAGAAGGGAACGGGTACAAAAGAGTACGTGGGTGAATTGAGGAAAAATTGAACAGGAAGTAAGTGCAAGAAAAAGTTATGAATGTGAGCTCTGCTAAATATTAATCTCTGTGTTAGTAGAGCTGTCTGACAGAACTCGCTCAAGTTTGAATGGCATGCTCTTCTTGTTGTATGCATTATTCCGTTCCATTGAATTAAAGTGTAAAGAGTGCTATCGCTTCCATGTAAAAAGCAGTAATAATAATCCTACTTTCGTGTTCCTCTATACAACGAGCAGGTAGATTTGGTTGTCTACATACAAAAACCAAGCACGATACATACATGCCTGTATAAATGTCCTTGTATGGTGTCATTTTTTTGCCAGTTTCCCAGTAATTCCACACCCTTGCCTTTCTCGACTCTCAACTTTCACTAGAAGAACCAGCTGCAGAACTGCAGCAAGCACAAAATACTAAATACTCGGCATGGTTACACGTACGTATATAAACATGTTATTGTTCATGTCCACAAAAATCATAATAGTAATAAGCACGTTTGTAGAGAAATTGAGATAACCTCGTGATTATTGCATGCTTGTCACTAGTAATAACAGTTACAATTTTTTTTCAGTCAGTATACTCGGGTAAAATATATGGTCTTTACGTACGCAGTGAAAGTACACACAACTTTTCCAATGAATTTCGATGAGTCATATAATCATGATTACATGCTTTCCTGGTGAAAAGTAAATCAGTGATGAGAAATGGACAGAAATCTCTGCCAAGAGCAAATGTGTAGGTGTACAAGTATTCATAAAGGAACAGGGCTAAACACAATTCTCGTCCCTGCTGGCCATTTCATTCAGATTTAAAATGTAATTACATTAATGTGTTATACTCTGCAAATAATATGTTTGTGTGCGGGTAATTTGGAAGGCGCCGAAAAGAGCTAAATATAATCACATCACCACCTCCACCACCACCACCACTTCTTGAAGGTACTACCACTGATGTTCTACGTATTTGCATGCACGCATGCATTCAAAGGAGTTTATTTGGAATAATTTGGAAACACACAACGAGTTTCTGTTCATTTCGTTCATTGCACACGACATGAATTAGAGAAAAATGCATTTTATGCATAAAATTCGTTTAGTGATTGTAAAGAGTAGCATAAGAGGTAATAACAATTAGGACGGCCTATTTCTTTCTCCGCACACTGAAAAATTGGACCTTTACTTGGTGAAATGAACGTAGTACATACTACCTCAGCACATTTTTATCTTCAGATGCATACATTAAACTCTCGCTTCTAATGAAGCGTAATAGATAATAAAATATTTTATGGTTACTTTCAGCAGCAGCAAGTCTGAGGTAAAACTGTGGTTGTGATGATGACGGCGGGTGGTGTGGTGTGGTGATGGATACTATTTATCAGAAAATGAACATTTAGAAGAAAGTGTGTTAGTAGCTCCTTCAGCAGTGAGTGGCAAAGTGTTGCTTTTCCCTGGAAGATAAATGGTTTGAGTAAAAGCAGCAGTAAATATTTTACGCTTTACACTTGACTGTTTTTCATGTCGCGGGAATGAATACACTATTCTTTTCGCAGACAAAATCTCCCCTTGATATATCAACATTTTTAGGGGAGCTAATAATAACATGGAACATGAATCTGTAATATGGAGGTACAAATTTTGGAAGAAAAAAATCAGTTGCTTGGCAGAAGAAACAGTCTTTGTAGAGGTGTACAGCTAAAAGACATCAAAGTGTCCTTTAGAAAATAAAATGCATTACGGCAAGCAGAAGCATAATAGGTAATGGTATTTCCTCTGAAAACCAGACTGAGCGACCACTTGGGCAAGCCGCCGTAAAGGCTTTGGACACCGCGCCAAACCACGCAGCCAACCAACCGACTGATGTAATGTTAATATTATGTAAAATAATAAATAATATTACATATTCAAGTACTCGTGTACATGTTTATTTAAAATCTTCTCTGCCCTTTTCTACTTGTTTCAAAGTTGTTTACTGAAGGTCACCGTCTAGCTCATACATATTTTTAATGTATATATGTATAAATAATATTTATGTGCTTATCCCGCCGACTTGACAAGTAATAATAACCTTTACGTAATTGTGTTTCTTTTTTTAAGTGACCAGTTTTAATTTTTGCATTAATCTTTCACGGTCCGTTGTTTGCAGTTTCTCGCACGAGCCAAACAATAGTGAAAGCTTAAATATTTCATTGGATACTTACGTAAAATTATATATATATATTTCTAGCTGCGTATTACAAACTCAAAAAGCAGTATAAAGTTTATTATGTAGGCAGACTTTTATATTCTCGACTACTGAGTTTGCTCATTGTTGCGAGGAGCATATCGAAATGACTAAAAATGTTTATTTTGAAACTTTATGGGGATATCGCGTGCTGTCGCTCTTGTTCAAGTTGAACTTGTACTCTCAACAAAAAATGACTTTTCATGGTGGTTTAAGGAAGCAAGAGAATAGAATAAACGGGGAAAAAGTTCAGTGTTGCTTTGTGTTCAGATATACTCACGTATTCAGCAGAACCAGTCACACAGCAAGGTAAATATAATGCATAATATAATGGCGGTGACATTTAGCAGAGTAACGGTACAAGTTTTTGTTTTCACATGTGTATATTATTATTATTATTTATTATATCCCATGCAAAAGTAAATATGTATACATACGTATACGATTTTTTTTATAAACTACTTTCATAGGTTTTTAAGTTGAGCACTCCATCTCATTGTACAAAAAGGTTTGCTATAACTCGAGCTCTTCCCAAAAGTTGGCTTGTTTCTTTTTTTGCTTTATATATTGATTTTTCATCATGATTAATAAGCTTTCCGTCCTCATACCTTTCTTCTCGCTTTCTTTTGTGCACCGACGACATGATCACTGTTTGCTTTTTGGACTAAAAAATTGAGCAAGATACCTAATGGTTCGTTTGGATATCGGATTAGTACCCACTCCTCAAACTATCCAAGTTATGGTTCGTTTAGATGTGTAAATGTCATACTTTACACACATATCGCTGCTGAAAAACGTAAACTCTTATTGATCGTCGTCATCACCATTTCATCATATTAGATATGTACATTTTGCATAGGAGCAGGCGACCTGATGAATATAGCCGATAAGGGAAACATGCCACCATCACTGATTTCAATTAACTTTTTGTCTGTGCGTGCATGAAACAGAAGCCAGAAACCTGGGATCGTACGCTCTAGATTTCTTAGACATAGAATGACAATGTTCTTTTTTCAAACGTGTTAAGGATTATTTTCTTTTTTTCTTCTTGATCACATTCCTAAAGAATGCTGTTCAACTGAAAAAAATGCCTCATTTTAGGTACAAAAAAGACTAGTTCCTCCAAATCAGAAATATTAGTCAATTTGCACTCAAACATTCCTACGAACAAGTTATAGCATCTAATGTGCCTCTGACATGAAATACCCCCACCAAGCATGCACTGGAAAACAGGTGCATTATGTATTATGTTCGTGCATGTCACCCTGCAAAAAGTACACACAAGAAAAAAAAGATCCATCAATATTGCAGAGACAATATATGCTGGAGGTGGTAGTGTATAAACGACCATTCTCGCAATAATAAATTTTCACCATGGCTAAATATACACTGTAATAAACAAGCCAAGTCGTAGTCATCAAAGTCCACTACATGTCTACTGAAAGGATATTGATGATATGCATTTGTCGTGACATGCTTCTGAAACAACAAAGAAGAAAAAATAATAATGGTATGTGACCAGCAAATTGTCAGCAGTGTAATGCAACAGTCTCTACTCTAAGAATCTTCACTTGACTCTTGAAAAAGTTCTCTTGGAAGAATGTTTTGTTCCATCACCCGGAACAATGGCCAATTTAGTGGAAAAGGCTTTACTGGACTAATACACGTGAAGAGTAAAGACACTTTATTCTCTTTTTTCTTAAAAAGAAAATGCCTGTTGTTCAAAGGAGAAAATTTCAAGGAGCTCTCGACTCGAGTGCACTTGAAGGGCAAAGTAGCATTTATTTCAGAAAATTGCAAGCACTATTGTATGTTTCAAAGCTACAAAAATTTCTATAAATATACTAATGTTTGTAGGCAGGTTGTTTCTTGTTGTTGTAGGATGGTGGCTTCCGCATAGCTTTTCAAAGGTTATAATTATTTTGATTACGATAATGCTGGAGAGAGAAAAAACTGGCACAAACAAATAAAATACTGTGAACCGTTACTCTTATTGTGGAAATAAAAATGGTAAAAAAGCTACAATAAAAAGTGTTACCTAGCTAATCATGTTATAAATTTTTATACATATAAAACGTTGGCAGAGAGAGCTATTTCACTGCCGCAAGCAAAATTTGACCTTTGCAACGGTCATGGTGACTGACGATAGAAAAAAGGTGCAATGGCTAGTTTTTTGTTCGCTTAAACATTTTGAGAATAGAGAAAGTATTAGTACTAGTATTTACAGTGCCAGGACAAGCAAATGCAATTTTTGGCTGCCAAAAATTATACACGCTGTTACATTTTTCACCTTTACAAACAGGAGCATTTTTTATCACCATTGTATTATCCGACACACCATCAGTCTCGTACAGTGGCTGGATACAGTATCATTGAAATTGCTTTCTGGTAGTTAGTTTGTAATAGTCCAACAAAATGTTGGTTGTTCTCATATCTCCAAGTTGACACACAGAAAAGGTCCGTGAAACACACTCAAATGAAATGTCAAAAACATATTTTATTGATGTCGCAAAACAATCAAATATGCTCTGTTTCCCTCTGGTCTCTATTGTGTACGTATTTAATACTGTAAGGCAGTGAATAGTGCAGGAATTCACTGCAAATGTTATACATGGGTATAAAATTTAAAAAAATAAATGGTACAAACAACATGGACAATAATTTGAAAGTGGCATACTCCTAGAAAGAAATGCGTTTTGGCTAGACTCGAAAAGTCAAGTATGGTCAAGGACATATTCATATTTCATACCAACGGCAATAATAATAATAATATGTCAACTAAGTTAATATTACATTTTATTAAGCCAACTTAATGTTCTAAATGTTTCTTTTTGTTTCATTATAGGATCCTCTATTTACTTCTCTCAACCTGAGGTTACGATTAGCAGAACTTTTATACCCGAGTCTGGATTTTTATACGTGGTTAAAGCCATCGCCAAGCCGAATGAGGATGGCCAAATTCAATACAGCATTTCGTCGCCAGTCAGCGGAACAGCGAACAACATTAACCACAGCAAAGATGCTGCTGGTAGAAGTAATACGACCACGAATTCAGGATCCGGTGGCAAATGTATTGAATTGGTTATTGACAAAAATCTGGGAAACATTTCTGTTTCCTTTCCCTCACAAGAAGGTAATTTACCTCAAGATTCTTTTTTGTCTATTGACTGACCAGGGAAAACTTTTGGGTGCAAGCCGTGTTGGAAAAAAACCATTCCTAGTACTATTATTTTGGATAGAGAATGTGATGTACGTGCCAAAAATCTCTGTTAATTGTCCTGATGCAAAACTCGTATTTACCTTTCAGTTCCACCCGAAAACCATAATAATCTGAAAATGATTGAGACGGCTGAGCTAATTTTTATGCACGGAATTAGGAATTCACTGATTAAAGTCCAATAAAAGCTTACTTATTGGAAACAATAATAAAAGTTGGAAAGGCTGTTATCACTGCTATAAATTTTGGTGCAAGTAGAGCCGCCATTACATGTCTTTTAATTTCAATGCAGGCAATTATTTGGTACTTACAGCGAAAACGTACATAAAATAAAGTTTTTTTTATCGCGCCTCCCACCCAATAGGTTTACCTGGTACGCAATCTACTTATTTTTCTATTTACTTTTTATTAAACTTTTGATCTTTTGATGCTTCGTTTGTGTGGTACACATGTACGTTTTGCTTTGTAAAAGGAAGCAGCACGCTAAACTATATCATGATCCTTTTCAGCGTTTCCCCTTTGATTCCATTGCGTTTTGAATTATAAAGAGCATCGCTATTACAATCACCATTATCATTATCATCATGGTTCTCATACAGCATAGCTATAAGTATTTTTCCTTCTGCTTTTCCAAGCCCGTTTCCGAATCTTTTTGTCTGCGTTTGACAGAGACTTGGAATTATCCAAATCAAAGGAAAGTAAAGCCCCATTCTCTCTATTTGTCTCGATAGAAAGTAACAAGAAAGAATACAAACTATCTACTACTTACTAAGCATGTACTGAAATCAGTCAACAGTGCTTGATTTTTAACTCATTTTTGATCCTCCTCTGATGTACAAAAAGTAAAAAGAACAGTTGTTATCATTATCACATTTTCCTACGTATAATTTGTTGTTCCATCAAATGAATTGTGAGTAGGCTGGTGGACAAAGAGACACAAAAGTTCAATAGTTCATTATAATAACCATGAAAATCAACGTGCTTGTTTCTTTATGAAAACATTAAAAGTAAATAGCATGCAATCAGCAACATCTCTTTTGTGTACAGGCAGGTATGTGTCTTCCGCCTTCTTTAACGAATTGACGAAATTGCCTTAAAAAATAATAAGCCATCTAATTAATTATCAATTCATATAAAATGCAAATTAGTAAAGAAAAAAAGTTTTTTCCTTTACAAAATCGTAATTACATCCTCTTTTCCTGTCAGTGCATTCAGCATGATGATAAATGACAAAACGAGTTAATTGGAATATGATTGTGTAAATCCTTTATTTTTTCATTATTTAGTCAAACAGTTTCCAGGTAAAGCAGATGAATCAATAAATGCATGAAATTGTGCTTGGGTAAAAACACTACCAGCTACACTTACTAATGCTACTACATATAGTAGAATTTCTAAAATTCGTTTTGTACTTTCATTTTATTTTTACTTCAGCATTGCATGAGATTTGGAGGAGTTTTTCCTTTCATAATTTAGAGGCAAGTACACAGTTTTAAACTGATGTTTTATGGAAAATTCGGAGCTTCAACTTTTCTGTGCTACAAATATAGCTTTGCTTGCGTGCTATCTGGAATTTAATCTGTTATCTCTCCGTAAAGTTAAATATTTATATTGAGAAATTATATACAACGCCAACAATACGGAATTTATTTACAATTAAGCACAGGAAAACGCTACAAAGAACTGTGTTAGTTGAAGTCAACTGTCTTTAGACTTTACGTGGGCGTTTTGTCGTTAAAACGTAAAGTTTAATAACTCGAACATTATTCTACAGCTAAAGCAAACAACGCAGCTCCAGCAAATTTCATAAAACTTCAATTTAAGCCTACGCATCGCCTGCATGAGCCATGTCATTGCTTCCTTCCATCCTTCACATCAACAGCAGCAGCAGCACCTCTTTCGGTAGCCAAATAGGCAGGTAGGAATATTACATTATAGCCAACAAGTTTGAGAGGATTTATGTGTGGGAGCCCGCATTAGCGTCGTATTAAATGTGAATGTGCCTTGAAAATACGTGGTCGGCGAAGGGAGTGCGTTTTTTCTTCTTCATTATTATTACATTAAATTGAACATTATTATGAGCAAGTTATACACTCTAACAAGCACCATTCACTGGCATTACCCTGCAATTCTATTAAATCCATTGTGCCTTTTTTCAGCAGAAAACAACAACCAACGCAACGCAACTATGCTACACTAAAAATGTATACTTTTGCTGCCTAATTTGAAATGAATGAGCAAAACGAAACAAAAACAAAATGGTTTTTCGAGGCCAATGGAATGAGTTTTTCTACAAGTCGATATAGC
>JAANSP010000817.1:2155-18367 GCA_036850745.1 Homidia socia | reverse complement strand
CACTTTGAAAGAGGCTTTGCAAATTTTGGGGCGGGAAGCGGTTCCAAGCGAAAGTTCTACTGCTACAAGTCCAGCTTATCGTCTTGGATTGGCTCAGTCCATTCTTTATAAGGTAGAACTAATAGGTATTAGGTATATTATTTCAAGAAGAAAATTATATATTTTTAAATGTATCCCTTTTTCTCTTTTTCCTCATTGAAGTATATTCTCGGAATGCTACGTGACACTGTGAATCCACTTGTCAGAACGGGTGCAGATGACGTCGACAGGGGACTTAATACTGGAATGCAAACGTTTGACAAGGACAAATCGAAATACCCATTATATCAACCCATTCCAAAACTGGAATCTTATCCTCAAGTTTCAGGTACAACTAAATCAACTGAAAGCACAAAAGCTACATTTGTCCTTCTGCAATTCAAGTTGCATTCGTGAAATATAAATCCATAGGTCAAGCCGAGTTCATTGATGACATACAGAAAAGTGTGAATGAGTTGTTTGGAGCATTTGTTTTAACAACCGTGGCAAATGGAAATGTCACACATGTGGAAACATCAAGTGCTCTGGTATAATTGCCAATCTTACTTTTCGCACAGTCACACTATCTGATTAATTACGTAATACAAAATTGTTGTTGTTTATCAATGTGCAATTTAGCAATCGCCAGGGGTAGTTGCCTTTATAACAGCAAAAGATATACCCGGGTCCAACAACATTACAGCGTTTGGCAGATTTCAAGAAGAGGTATCATGCGCAACAAAGTTTTGGAAATTGAAACAGCATAAGCTTTTTTTCCTTTTAAAAAACAAGATTTGGCTCATTAAAGCAGATAAATATTTTTATATCCAGATTTTTCTCACCAGCAAAGTACACTACTGCGGCCAACCTATCGGATTAATAGTAGCAAACACCCGACAGGCTGCCTTTCAAGCTCGAGACAAGGTCACTGTAAAGTACCAAAACATCAAAAAGCCCACAGTAGACATCAAGGATTCCGTTAAACTTCAAATTGCTTCAAAGGAAAAAGTACATGCTAATCTTGCATTTCCATGCAGAGGTATAAACGACAAAGTTGCAGATGAAATACTTGAAAGCATGAAGAAAAATAGACATGAAATTTGGGGTGAAAATAAAGCAAAAATACTTGTCAAGGAGCAAGATAACGAAATGCTCACAGTTAAAGGGGAATTTGTCACAATGGGTCAGTATCACTTTCATCTTGAAACGCAAACTTGTCTTTGCATTCCTACGGAACAGGGAATGGATGTGTACTCATCCACACAGTCTAATGGATAATGTTCAAGCAGCGATTTCTGCTGTATTGAACAAACCAAGTAACAGGTTAGTTTTCAATAAACTAGGAAATTTAGCACACGTAAATAAAAATTTGCTGATTGTGTTTTTGGTGTTTCTTCTTTGTCCAGTATTAATTTGGTAGTTCGCCGAATCGGCGGAGGCTTTGGGGCGAAAAGGTAATTTTCTTTTACTCTGACTGTCCTAAGAATTTTCTCAATCAAATAATGCTTACTTGCCGTATGCCTTTATTTATTTAGTTCAAAAGCTAACCACGTAGCCACTGCTTGTGCTGTGGCTGCTCACGTAACAAGTANAAATAATGCTCACTTGTCGTATGCCTTTATTTATTTAGTTCAAAAGCTAACCACGTAGCCACTGCTTGTGCTGTGGCTGCTCACGTAACAAGCAAACCCGTAAGAGTTGTTCTGGATCTGGAAACAAATATGCGCATGATTGGAAAACGATTACCTTATCTGACAAAATATGAGGTGAAGTGGCACATTTAAAAACCCACTTTATATTTAAACTTCACCTCCACTTTTGTTTATACGTTTCAAATTAAATTTTCAGGCAAAAGTAGATAATACTGGAAAAATTTATACCCTCTCTGCTGATGTATATTGCGATGCCGGTAATTATACAATGAAGGTTTATGGCTTTCTGTGTATCTTTTCCTTTTATAACTAACTTTTTATTCCTTTTGCCTGTAGGTTATTTAGCACAAGAGCCTTCCAGCCTTTATTTTTGTGTATGATTTTTTTAAATGTGTTATATTTATGATGTAAAAACCAAAAAGTATAATCATAATTAAGAAAAAATGTCTTTGAAAAGATTGTTCTGCAAAGTTGCTATCAGGCCAAACAATGGGATCTAACGCCTGGTGTAGCGCTAACAGATACAGCGCCAAATACTTATTGCAGGTCACCAGCAAGTGCTCAGGCAATTGCTGCAATAGAAAGCATTATGGAACATATAGCTCATGTTGTGGGAAAGGATCCTTTAGATGTGCGACGGGCGAATTTTATTAAAATGGGGGACCCACTGATAGGGGTACCAGGTGCCAAGTTAAAGACATCCAACCCGTTACCGGAAATGATAGACGAGCTGAAAAAGACTTCTGATTACGTGTCAAGGCGAAACCATGTTGATTCCTTCAATAAGGTGCAATTAGCTAAATAGCCCTAAATTATAATTTTAAGCCCAACAATAAATATTTTCACAATAAATAAGATTGTCCCAAATAAACGTAGGTAAACCGATGGAGAAAGCGAGGCATCTCAATAGTCCCACAGAGAATGCCAATGTACTACTCTGACTTTCGACTTCCCACCTTTATATCTGTGTATCATACCGATGGAACAGTTGGTGTGTCCATTGGAGGAATTGAAATGGGCCAAGGTAGCCCAAGGCCAATTTTAAATCTCTAAAAGAAAATTTTAATCTTTTTAAATATTTTGACTAAAATACATTATAAATTTAAAATGCTTCTAGGAATTAACACAAAAGTAGCACAAGTTGTGGCTTACACTTTAAATATTCCACTTGACCACGTTATCGTGAAACCTACAAATAATACAATTTCCCCAAACACGGTTTACACCGCTGCCTCCGTAACTAGTGAAATGGTTTGCCATTCAGCACAACAAGCTATGTCGACATCTTTTAGAGAAAATTGAGCCTGTACGAGAGCAACTTGAAAATCCAACCTGGCAAGAGCTGATAGCAGCATGCAACTCAAAAGGAATTTTGCTTACGGCACAGCATCAGTAGGTTTCAATTTAGTTTCTTATTAGTGATCTTTATGAAAATATTGTTGATGAAATATGTATTTATATAAATTTTTGTGACAAAACAATTACTGCTATTAATAATCAAATTTTGTTTACAACATCGTACCTTAAGGGATCAAATGGGCGATATTACTTCATATGACGTCTGGGGAGCAACTGTGGTTGAAGTAGAGGTTGACGTGCTAACTGGAGACTATAGGGTACATGCTTAGTATAATTACGCTTTTTTTGGGGATACTACTTCAAAATCGAGAAAAATGATGAATGAGACATAACTATATGATCTATATGAACTATATGATGAACTATATGATTTCTCTGTATAACTACAAATTTGCCTGTTTTATTGACAATTTTTTTATTCTTTAAGATAATTAGAGCTGACATTATTGAAGACGCTGGCAAGAGCATAAATTCACTGGTGGATATAGGTCAAGTAGAAGGGGCATATATTATGGGCCTCAGCTGGCTACTCACAGAAAAGTTGGTGTATGACAAAGAAACGGGAGAGCTATTAGCGGATAATACATGGGTAAACAACACTTTCTTTAATTAGAGAAATAGCTTTGGCATTATTATATTATTTCATTTTCTATAATGGCTTACATTCATTCATGCACAACATGATCATAGCAAGCTACATTATATGATAACTCATGTTAAAGAAGGTGTGCAAAATATCATTAATGGTGAATATTTTACGGTTAATATATAAACTCTACACATTATTAACAAAATGGTTAAGTGCTGTAGGGTAGGAGGGCACTGCTGACTTGGCTTGGCTGCTTTTCATGTTTCATATATAATAATAATGCCTATTTGAACTTTTGTTTTGTGTGTAGCATTATAAGCCTATGCTTCCGGCGGATATTCCTGAGGATTTGCGTGTCACGCTGCTACGAAATACACCTAATCCATTTGGTGTTCTTTCTTCGAAAGGTTACCTTTCTCTTGTAGTCAACAAACCAATTAGACAAATTAAATGAAAACAGAAATACAACTAAGCATTTTTGTCAATTTTAAACAGTCAACTGGAGAGCCTCCATTAAATATGGCGGTATCTGTATTATTTGCGTTAAGGAATGCTATCGATTCTGCTAGACGGGATGTAGGAAACTTGGAGTGGTATCCTATGAGTAAGTTTTGTCCTTTATTTGGCTAAATACCTTTTAGATACTCCAAAATTCAAATGAACTCTAAGCCTGTTAAAGCTAGTTTTATAATCATTATAAATATTACTTAGACGCGCCAGTGTCCAGGGAGGACATTCGTCGTATGGCACTAACTTCAGCTGAACAATTTATTTTATAACATTTTTATCTGCAAATAGTAATAGCTTACTGTAATTTGTAAATAGAAATATGAATAAAATTATTTCCGCATTTTTTGTAATAATATGTTATCTTCAAACCAATAAAAAGAGTTTATAGTTATTAGAATAACACAACATGGGAATAAAAGTATGGGTATGGGTTTCAGATAACAGCACAACAATGCTTGTTATTAGTCGAGTTTTCAGAGAAAATTGGCTAAACAAAATTACAGTTATCTCAGATAACTTATCTGTGTGTACATCTACACTTGAATACAGAGGAAATTGAATGAATCAATTGTCAATAGATGAGGAAAGTAAGAAAATGAGAATATGTATATGTATGGAAGGGACCTAAGGGGACTTTTACTGGATAATAATAATATTATGCATGAAAACCATTTTTTGGTGTCTGAGTAAATAGTGTCAAATGGAAACATGTAGCCAAATAAGCTGGTTACCTCTACCACCCGTCTTTCATTTTTGTTTGCACGCTTCCTCTGTCATTTGAAAATGGAGAGAAATAGTTGGTTATGCCGTTTGTATTCTTATTATGCACGTATAAAAAAGTGAATAGAATCCAATGACAGGACCAAACAGCAAAGTGTCAAAGAAGGAAAAGGAAGGGGTAATGTTACATTACACCAGACACGTTTTATACGTTTATTCAAATTTATACTACTTCCAGCACTGCAGGCATTGTTTTGCCTCTTGTGTGAAAATGCGATTTGCTTGTTAGCCTAGGAAAACAAAACAAATGTAACATCTGACCCTCTCACTCCGACTCCGACTCGACTGTCTGTCCGCATCCCAAATCCCAGTAAGCAAACAATCATTATCATCATCATCATCATCAAAGTTTTCTCTAACAACTTCTCCATATAATCGTAAGCTTTAACAGCATATATCGTATACAACGTATTAGAAATCGAAATAAATTTCCAGCAAAAAGCACGAATGTCACTACTTGTGATGATGATGGTGGTTGTGTTGCTGCCGCCAGAATGTTCATTTTTACGGCGGAAGGAAGGAAGGGATGATAATAAGCCTCTCCATTGAACTGCTGCACAACAATGAAAAACTGAATAAAAACCAACGGGTCATATGACATGAATTCGAATTTATTCAATTCAATCCCATTTAAGACGAAATTCGATATTCCACTGTGTGTGCATTATTGCCTCTCCATTGAACTGCTGCACAACAATGAAAAACTGAATAAAAACCAACGGGTCATATGACATGAATTCGAATTTATTCAATTCAATCCCATTTAAGACGAAATTCGATATTTCACTGTGTGTGCATTATACACGCACACAGCAATACTAATAAATGGAATTTATAATGAAAACAAGAAGCGGCCTTAATGTTACTTAACTGGCTTACACACCCTTTTTTCCTGATAAGCTTGACAATATAGTAATTTGATTCTTGGCAAATTTCCAAACTCGCAAGAATAGATACTTTGGGTTTATAACTAATTATTACTGTTATTGTGAATTTTGATAAGCGACAAAGTTTCAAGCTTGTTTGAAAAATTAAATACAAAAACAATTTGACCTTCCGGGTTCGCTCATCAACACTTGAAAATTCTATCCATTGTTTTTTCGCATCAACTCTTTTTCACCTAAAAGTTTTCATAAGAAACACCTCATCGGTTCATGAGGAAAATATATGGGCATTGTGAGACGTCAACACATTTATCCTCTCTAGAAAGCAGCAGTTTACCAGAGCCCACACAATAATGCTAGACAGGCAAGAAGCAGTAGAAGCACTGTAGAAAGCAAAGCATCACACAACTTCATCAACAACACCATACACCACCCTCTTTTAATCTTCTCTCAAGCTTCTACGGTTGAAAAACTACCTATATAAAATTTATATGAAGGCTAGTACTTTAAAAGAGATGGAGATACATTTTACTGTTACAGTAGCTGTGTAATACTGTAAACTATAACATTGTCTCATATAAAAATGAATCATTTGCTTCTAATAATGTATAAACTACCTAGGTATATAAAATTTATATGAAGGCTAGTACTTCAAAAGAGATGGAGATACATTTTACTCTGTTACAGTAACTATGTAATACTGTAAACTATAACATTGTCTCATATAAAAATGAATCATTTGCCTCTAATAATATATTATATCATAAAATCATATCGCTTGTCACTTTTTCAAAAGGAGAGAAAAAATTGGAGGTAACGCATCTCTGTTCTGTGTACGCATATTGTTTATGCGCTTCTGTTCTAGGTTCTTTTAAAGCTGTTTTTATATAGGCACACTTGTGTGTATGGAAAAATGGATGTGTGTTTCTCTCCCTCGTGCTCAACCAGAGTGCGACTACCTCCTCAAAAAGCAAGTAAACTAAATAGGTATACACACATCTCATCATCGGAAAAAAGACGGAGATGCTTCATATTGCATGAACACATTCTCAATCGAATCTTTTCCATATACCTACTCAGCCAACAACCAACGATATATAATGTAGTGCTTAGCATCCCTGGGTATTCTGAAAAGAAGCAAACTCCAGCAGCAGTAGCAGGAGCATAGTAGTCCCAGTACAAAATTCTTGGTTGCTTGCTGCTTGCTACTATTTCAGACAATTCATTTTGAGATTGAATTGAGTCCTTTTATAATGCATGTACTTTGTTCACTGTCGTTGTTGGTTTCATCTTCATCTCATCATCATACCATACCGCACACTCTCATTCTTTTTTACTCGGTTTGTTCGCACGTCATATATCTCATCATCATTTTCAACGTTGTCGTTGTTGCCTGCTGCTCTACCGATTTGCAAATCATCTGCCAAAAGATTCAGTAGAGTTTTTCGTATTTCTTATTCTTGGTCTAATGGAGATACTAGCTTATCAAAGACTATTTTTATGTAAAAGTTGTATTGAACAGTTTCAGTGAGAACAAAAAAATAAAGGTGTGTCAGAAGATAAACAAGTTTCTTTTGTATGTGAACTGAAGCAACTCGACTCCCATTTTTTGTACTGCACAAAACGTTGACGTGAAGCTGACTTTCTTATGGGCGTCCAAAAATGTTTTGCTCTGCAACTACTACATGCAAGCAACTTTCTCCATTGCAACGAATGACAACACCAACTTTATCTCGTCCCTGTTCAAGAGTTTACTGAGCTCGTATTCTAATGGAGATACTAGCTTATCAAAGACTATTTTTATGTAAAAGTTGTATTGAACAGTTTCAGTGAGAACGAGAACAAAAAAATTAAAGGTGTGTCAGAAGATAAACAAGTTTCTTTTGTATGTGAACTGAAGCAACTCGACTCACATTTTTTGTACTGCACAAAACGTTGACGTGAAGCTGACTTTCTTATGGGCGTTCAACATGTAAGCAACTTTCTCCATTGCAACGAATGACAACACCAACTTTATCTTGTCCCTGTTCAAGAGTTTACTGAGCTCGTATTCACAGCGCCAGGTAAGATTAGATTTCAAATTAGTTTTTAAAAAAAACTTTAGCTTCCTTTACACTACTATATAATCGTTCCATTATCCTGCGCAAATGCATAATTTGGAACTGTTCTGTATCAGTCGAATAATATGGTGGAATGTCTAACAAATCAGCATTTTTGGTGGAAAGAATAGTTATTTAAACTAGGTTATTGTTGTTGGTTTGCTAATTATAAGATTAACAGTTTAGTTTGCTAATACAATAATTACACGTGTAAGTTTATTGATCTTTGTTTCAAAAGTAAGAGAGATCATCATTTTCAGAACACACTGGCATAATATGTAGCATTTAGTCCTAAAAATGGAAAGATTTCGTTTTCGAAAATGTTATTTTTGTTCCCTATGACTTTTTTGAGCGGTGGGGATGGTGTGATCAACCCGCATATTAGTCTACTTCAACCGTGTAATTTTCTTCTTAACCTTTCTAATCTTTCTAATTTTAAGGGATGGGAATGCATGCAGGAATCCATAAAACATTCATACACCTACCTTAAGGTAACGAGTACGTTTTGTACTAATTACAACAACAACAATTTTGTAATTTGTTTTGGATAATCATATAATGATAGTTTATATAAATAACAAGTATTGTTGTTATCATTGTAATAAATGGTAAAACTGTACACTCTTCCGAGACATTAAAATGTCAATTATAAAAACACATGTATCATATCTCACAGAAAAAAGTCTTTGCAACATGCAAGCTTTCTCAATATGCAGTACCAAAGTGAATGACTAAAAGATTTAAAAGTAGTTTTAATCGTATAGCATGTAATTTTCGTTCTCAAGAACAGTAAAAGTACAATTTTCAAAATGAATGTATACATCTATTAAAGTTGGGACAAAAGTTAACAACAGTTTGCATGCGTGATATGTATCAGGTCTGGTCGCAAGTCTCTCATTTAGGGATTAAAAATTCAAACAGGGAGAAAATGTTTTAAATAGTCAACTTCTTGAGCTGACGACTGCAAGATTATATGAAATGTTGTTGACTGTCTTTTAGCTATTAACTTGCTCAACAACAACCTGAAAAATGCCAGTTAACATTTGTTTAATTTCAGGTAGGTATTCATTTTTTCCAATATGAAAAAGAAGCGACACTCGTGCCTGCTGTTAATCTAAAAAATAGCTATTTTTAGAAGGATTCCTGAGAATGCGACTGCCTTTCGACTTCAACAACTTTCAAGTTACAACATGTATAATGTACTCGTAACATGTATACGTCTGAATACCCACTTTGCATGAAAACTAAAACCATTGGTACCAAACCAAGTGCATTCACAAGCAAGCAAACAAAAAGTTTTACTATGCACGCCCTTGTTGATAACTTCAAACAGTGCATCATAATATTATGCAGACAGCTTTTAAATTAATGGTGCAAATTTGAAACTGAAGCGAAATTTTTCTTACCTTTGTAAATTGTGGAGTAGACAGTAGACAGATACCTACAATGTTGATTGATTGATCTATAAAAAATTCGATCTTATTTTAAGTCATCATTTAGAATATTAATAATAGCATAAATCTTCTTTTTTTCTAAAAGATGTATTACCTACCTATTCACAACTTTGGTAAAAACGACCATGCACATGTATGTATGTAAGCTAAAAAAGTACATTTATCATTATTTCATAATATTAAATTATGTTTTGAATTATTGTACATCGTCACCCAACGATCGAATTCTGGATAAATTTGATGCGACATATATGTCAACTGCGTTGTTTTCTTGTAACATAAAATTTACATTTTTTTATGTTTTGGCTTTTTATATTCTTGGTATAGTTGTCGAGCTGTAGTTTGCAAAAATATCCCTTGAATAAACAAAACGTGTAAATGTGCCCAGCTGAATTCAAAACCAAAAGGTGTATTTAGGATATAAAAAAACTGTAGCAGAGCTACATTTTTATTAGTCATGCTTGCAGAAGAATATTCTCACTTTAAATAAACAATAACTACTTTTGTTTTTAAATGACCAAAGCAATAAGTTGTCGTAAGACTGACAACTGCATCCCCTTTATTTTACCATCCAAATGTTCATGTTTTAAATTCATTTCAATACATATGTTGTAAAAAGAAAAAAACTCAGTTGAGACTGTTGGCTGGCTGCATTTTCAGTGTTTATAGCAAGCGATTAATTACAAAGACAAGACTGTTTACACTGCAACTGCACAATTCGCATACGTATTTTAAAAATGATATTTTTATGATGCACATGTCATTAAAGTGAGAAATGAAGCACATTTGAATCAAGTAAACAAACCATCTTTTGCCACCTACCCAAGTAATTTGCGCTGATCACATCATCATCATCTGCAACTTGCAAAAAAGTAAACTATTATTCCTCTTACTAACTTGTACTTTTCAGTCATCTTGAGTTTTATACTCACATCATTAGAACATTATATTATATTCACTCACACATCACGTATTTGCATCAAGACGCCATGTATCATCTACTCACTGTCTAAAAGTAAGAAGCAGCAGCAGCAAGCTTGTTTGTTATAAAAATTGTACGCGTTCATTATTTATTACATTCACAAGAAAAATGACATAAATCATGTCGCCTGAAGCCCGAAGGTAACTGAAACCATTATCTTTTTTACAGGGCAAAGAAAAACGTCCACGCAGGCAGATATGAAAAACTAGTCATTATAAACAACGGTGTTGGTGTTGTGTCTGACTGCATACATATATTTCAAATGTTTTTTGCTGATGAAAACGTAAAATCATGGTCATGTTTACAATATGGTTCACCAGTGCAAGCAAAGTGACACTTTACATAGCTGTTGTAGCTTTTCGAGCTGCTGCTGATGATGATGAGACATTATGGCAAGTTCCTTTTGTAGTTTTTTTGTTGGTCTGTCGTCTGTCATTTTAGTGTTCATCTAATGCGTAAGAAAACGCAATTAACTATGTCTCGTTTTTTGGGAACCTTGGACAAAGTAAATATTTTATGATAATTACCATTATAAAATGCAGAAAAAGAAGCTCGTCTCACGTTTAAAACATTTTGAATGCATTTTTAAAATCGATAAAAGATAAAATTCATTTCTGTACATTTCAAATGATTTCCGATGGACAGTATTTAATATTTAAATTTAAATGAGAGTTTATCTTTAAATAATTGAAATGCATCTTTCGTTGTACCAAAATTAAATTTTAAGTGTGACTTGTGTTTTCTTTCAAACGTGTGAATTATATACTCACGTTTTCTTCATTTAATCTTGTCAAATCATCTTCAGCAATAAAAAAGACAACAGAAAAACTACCAACAACCATTTTGAAAAATGTATGATAATAATGTAATGTATATCACATCAGTATGTCCTCTTCTATTCCTTGTTACTACTATTGTTTACATTAAATTTCTTCACTTGTTCCTAACAAATCGTCTTTCCTCTTGTTTGCAGACACAATAATATTTATTACCTTTGTTTCTTGCCATGGGCTGCACAGTAGCTTTGACAAAGCTGTGCGAAATTAGCTATTTACTTGAAGAACAGCCAGAACTAATTGACTGGCCATAATTTCTCTTCGTGACAAAATATAAAAAATCTCTCAAATAAACCATTACAATTTGTGCGATTCGAATACTCATAGCATGAAATAGATATATGATGGATGACTAGGTACATAAGCAGCAGTACCTTTTGCAATGTAATGTAACAATACTTAAATCATTATTTTGTGCATATCATTGCATTCATAAATTTTTATACTCCAGCATTTAATCCTCTGGTTCCGTTCAAATGCTGTTATTGTTGTGCATCTCCCATAAATCCATTGCATTTTCAACATGGAATAATATGCCATTTACCCAGTAGAGCCCATAAGCAAGAAGTGGAATGTAGGTCATTCTTTAAATGTCTTTTGGTTCAAAAGATTAATTAGGTATGTAAAAAGAATGCAATTATCATTAAGATAATGGTTCATAAATCAAACATCCGATAAATAGAAAAAAAGATTCTCTGACAAGACGGGACAGCTTGCTCTGTTGTGACCTGTTTAGTAAATTAAATGCTAACCCACCCAACCCCTAAATAATATTTTTTTACTTCAAAAATTGATTTCGTTTCGGTATTTCATGGACGGAGGGAACTGCTGCAACAATTCATGACACGCGTAACCACCACCATTAGCATGAAGGTGCAAGCAGAAGCAGCTTCAGCAGGCACACATTTGACATTGTGTTTTGTTCATTGTAGCAAGATGAATTGAAGAACCATTTCACGCCATTGTTATTCCTATGCTAGTGCTCACAAATGTGAGGCTCAACGAATTGCATGCCGTAGTGGACATTCCAGTCCAGTTAGACTTTTCAAACAATTACTCCATTGCACGCTGCTCTGGTTTTCCAGATTGCATTTTTGTTGTAGGTGATAGAACGTAGAGAGAGAGAGATGTATATTCATATGATGATTCATGAATTGTGGATCAAGTTGAAGCAGCCGACTTGTTTTTCCTTCCATTTTATTATTCTCTCTGATTATTTGGCTTTTGGTGGTCAGTGAGCGTGATACACGTAAGGAACAATGAATCCGCATGCTAAAGTCTGTTTGTTTGTTGATGACGTCGGATGAAGGCATGAAATTGGGAGATGGTGTCACAACAATAGAGAAATAAAATGTGTATCCAAGTGTGCGATTATCGAACATTGTGTCCTTCTCAATCTGGAAGACAGCTAGGGAAAAGCAAAGCATTTTTGCGTAAAGGTTTTCCCACATATTGAGCATGTGCTGCTGTTGTGGCCGTTTCATGATGATGCTTAGAATAAAATATACATAACAATATGTGAGATGTATTTTGTTTATCACACAAAAAGGCAAATTGAGGCAAACTTTTATTATAATGTGCTCTGGTGATAAAGAAAGGTATTTTGATCAGGAAAAGGCTTCCGAATAAAATGGTAAGGGGCTGGTTCCTTATGTGCATAATGTGGTGGAACCATTACACCTCAAATGACCGCAAACAAGAAAAAAGAGGGTATTGATTCACGCAATTTGTAATAGTAAAATAAAATGCATCTATTACACACACGAGGCAAACATGCACACAAATAAACTTTTCGTTTTTACCCTATTTCATCCATTTGAGCTGGCAAAGTTGCTGATTGAAGGGATCACTTTTGCCCTTTGATATTTTCCCTCATCATCACCAAAACGGAAAGGGAAACTACATTTTCTCATTCATCTGTTGTATCTCCGCAGATCCGATCTGGTCCATAGGAATAAGTTGTTAGTGTAGAATCTGAGTTAGACAACCAGCCAGTTGGTCTGCATTCTACTGATCTAGTTTGGATGATGTTTGTGACTGTGAATGGATATATGAATTGTTTTTATTTTGTTTATTAGGTATTCATAATCACACACCATTTTTGTTTGTAAAAGTTGACATGCTCTGTCACTAGTAAAAATTTACTATGAATTAGGAAACCCATGCCTTTTCTTTTGCCGGTGACATTTTCCGGTAGCTGGCCGGCTGTCAAAATTGACACTGACAGTTTTCTTCATTGCAGCTTCATAAACGACAGCGTTGTTTTTTATTAGTAGTAACACAAGAGGAGAGCGTTTTCTGACAGGCTTGTTTGCTGGGGTTGGATATGCGACTTTTAAAACTTTGTTTGTTTATTTAAATTAGGGAAAATTTCAATAATAGATGAAGTTGGTACATAATATATTTTTTATTGCATGTTATTCTTTTACCAAAATATGCACAAAAGCCAAGAAAGACGTGTGGCTTGATTTACTCAGCTTGCATCATGAAAAGATCAAAGGTTCGTCTGCGATAGTAGTAAAACCAATTTACTACCATTTATTGTTTGAAAATAAAATATTTTTTACGCATTACTAAATTGCATGACTCAGTAGGAAAAATATAAATAACTAGGATTTGACTACTGACAAATTCTACATGTAACTTTTCATAAAACTGTCGGTTAGCTCTCTTCATGACTTTGGTTGTGTCATGTCAAGTCAAATGTAAAGTTTGCGGCCGTTTTGTGGTTCCACAAAAGGCAGAAACCGATGACCCTCGTTCTTGTCAAACTAGTAAATACAGCAGTGGTTACAAGTTACAATGACTCTACATTGTGCAGGGCAGAGCAGTACAGACATACATATGCTCAGAGTCAGAGTACAAGTAAGTAGTACTTCAAAAGATGATGATTGTTATTAAGACTTTGTAAGTAACATTATTATGAAGAAGACAAAACACTGCCTTCTTTGTAACAAATCAGTTGGACAAAGACTTCCGGAAATAATAGTTTTCTTATTGACTGCTGACTACACAGAGAGCAGAGATTCTTAGCCATATCCCTTTAGTTTGGTTACTGTTGTTGGACCTGAATATATGGCAGGCAGGGCTACGACTACACTGTTCAAAGCAGCCTGCTGTGTGTACTCAGCTTGTCTTGTCGACTTACAACAAGTTTTTGGGGAAATAAAAATAATAGTATGACTGTATAATGTTTACTTGTTGAGCGAAATGATAAGCCCACGTAAGCACATAATCGTCTTAATACAAACTATATACACAACATGCATATCCTTAAGACTTACAGAAGCAAAAAAAGAATGTTATTATGGGCATAACTCAAATAAAATCAGCTAATAATCATATTAGTGGAGAAAAAGTAGCAGAAATTGTGACAAATGATAAAAGCTCACATATAGAAAAATTATGTGACTAAGCAAGTGAGTGACTAATCGTAATCTTGTGCTAGCTTTGAAGCTTACTATTGAATTACTTATATTACTAATTTTTCCTACTTTTTACATCTTTTACCTGAGCGTGTGTTTGGTAAGCAATATGAGGTGGGGATGGTGGTGTGAACACAAAATACTACACATTAGGTTGCTGTTTAGTAAGTAATTTATAAAAACATGAGAATACGCCAACAGAGGTAAATGCTTAACGCTGCGTGTTGTGATGACTAAGCAAAATCTTATTATGCATAAAAGATGCTTCATTATTATTGCTTAAATTCGTCATAATATCTACCAATTCTGCTTGTATTATTGTTATGAGCATGATACCGTTGAATGAGGGAAAAATTAAACGTTTTGTCCGAACACCAAGTAAAGCAACTTACACGAGATTAGAAAGAATTTGTAATACGATAAGAACCGGATAGCACTTATCACATTATCACCAACAGCAGCTATTTGAAGTGGCTGATGATGCTGACTTGCTGACCCTTATCAAACTTGTGAACTTTTAAATTTAAATTAATTTTTTGCAAGTAAAAAGACAAATGCCAAGATATGACCAAAAGGACAAACAGAACAGCAATTAAAGATAAGAATAGTAAAATTTATCGCGTCGTCTTCAGGGTCTTGAACTCTGGGAGCTAGTAAAAACCTACTCCAAAAATGTAATTTATATGCATAAAAGAAAATCTTTGTAATGCCAAAAACCAACGGTTGTTGATTTTTTGTTATCATTCTATGAAATGAATGCGTGACAAAACTGTTTTCCCAAAGAGTTGAGCAATGCAAGTCCCATTATATTTTACGTTCCTCTTTTTGTTTTGTTTTGTTTATTATCTTTCAAATGTTCTGCTTAATGGTGGTCGATTTTAAATGCATTCAATTCATGAGATTGTTTAAAGATTTTTGATCAGCATAGCAGAAGTGACTTGAATGAACTCTCAAAATTGTCAATAAAATTGGCACCATGTTTTACTTTTACTAATTTCAAAGTGGGCTTTGCTCGATAAACTTGAAGGTAAAAATTCATGGGAAATTTTTATATTCGAGCAGACCAACGTTCCAACACGCCAGATTTTATTTATGTATTTTCATATTACTAATACATACAGACTATGTCACAAAGTCATAATAAAAATAAGTAAATGAATGGGATGTGACACTTTTCAATGTACAATATTTTCTTTTATTTTCATTTGCAACTTATGTATGTCATGATTAATTACAAATGTGTAACAGTAACGTTTGTAATAGATAAACAGTTAATGAAATCCTCATTATCTGACATGTGTCCCATAAGTCAAGATATTGCAGTTTCTTCATCCATTAACAAGATACAGCAGATTACTGCAATTTTCATGGGATTATAATTTCGGGATTACAAACGATAAATAAAAAAGATTTTTACCCAAAATGTTTATATAGAGTTCATCCACACGAAATGTGAACAGTTTGATGGTGAAAAGTAGAATGTGTGCTTCCTTCTGTTTTGTTACAACCAGAGCGTGAAGATGCCAAGTACAGTAAAAGAGCTGCACACAAACTAGAATCAAATCTAAATAGTTGGATTACAGAGTTTCCGTATTTTGTCAATGGTCTCGCTGCTCGTACAATA
>JAANSP010000816.1:0-16353 GCA_036850745.1 Homidia socia | reverse complement strand
TCGTTGTGATGTCAGGCTTCCGGAAATGAGATTTGGTATATGCTGCAATGCAATTCAATACATACAACAAAGTGAATAGTAAGCTTTAATAGCTTTCTGTTATGCATTCTGCACGTGGAATCCTATAAGGATAACGATATGCTTTGAAAAAGTAGCAAAAACGTATAAGCTTGATAAATTCTTTTGATATTATTCAACAATGAATGGAGAAAATGCAGCTATTTCTTGACAATAACTTTAGCCTAACAAAGCAAAGGAGGGTATAACGTTAAGGGAAATGGGTCCTTCAGATCTCAATTTTTGGTCCAATGATGAAATAGAAAAAAAATAAACGGACGGGCAATTTTTTGTGAGCAGTTCTTGCTCCGTTGATTACAAACTGGTTTGTATGTATTGCATTTTTATGTTATCCTCACGTTTTGCTTATCATATACTATAAAGGTGCTTTCATTTGTATATATAACTTTCTATACAGTATGCCGTGTTGTCTTCTCATATCTTTTCCTTGGTCTCTTTTGTTACATAAATGAGCGGACGTTTTGCGTTACTGCGTTCCTTCCTTTTTACCTTGCTGTTCTCTGCATATTTTTTTGCTCAGTTAAAAAGAATTTCGGAAGAAATGTAAAAGAAAAAGAGGGAAAAGGAAGAAGCGTGTGTAGTTGTGATTATTAAAAGAGGCAGAGCACTAGAGCATTATAGAAAGAGTGTGGACAGAAACTAATGGAAAAGCTGGCTTCGCATGAGAAGGCACATATATCTAGATAATATTACATAGGTATGCATGCAATATCCATCCAAATATAGACATCGTCAACAAGAAGTCGGCGGCAGCAGCAGCAGCAGTTGAGGCGGTACCTGAATGAATGGAAGGAAAAAAAGACAGCAGCGCAGCGTCAAGCAAGGCAAACTAGTCACTTGAACACGAATAAGAGAAGTGGGTAGATTGTCTTTTAAAGTCTGTTTATATGCATATAGAAGGGAGAAAGTTACCGTGTTGCATGATATGCATGTATAAAACCTACGCAAAATATTTATATGTTCATACCTACAGCTACGTACACTTCAACTTGCATCCCTTCATTTTATATATTCCACGTATTTTTTCCATGGGAAGATTTCTAGAAGCTTAGAAGCAGCAGCAAGAAGAACAGTTCATTTTGTTTAAAAATATACCTTCTATTCGATACAATTTTCTTTTCATCTTTTTCAGTGACGCCATAAAAATTCAGACAAAGGCATAAGATATGGCGTTTGCTTTTTTACGGAGGTTGGAAGGTAGCTTTGCTGTAAAGGCTCAGGAGGCACTAAAAGTAGCATTCATGTAACTGTCAGAGGGGATGCGGGCTGGCCACAAAAAAACAAGATGGTGATGATACTCCGTCCGTAGCCTGCATTGTGCTCTTTAGCCGTTTTCATTTTTTTTCTTAGAAAGGCACATGCGAGCAAAGAGCAAATGATGACTACCACTTTGCTGCTTCAAAACAGAGAAAGACGTATGAGTGGTTGTTTGGTCCAGAAAAAAGAAACGCACCACTCGACCTTTTATGTTGAAAGTGAAGAAAGTAAAAGGCATACTCAACTCCACAACAACTAATGTTTTTGAATTTCACAAGTTATTGTTGCAAGTTTGGCGGCTTCCTTGTTGTTCATTGTCGTGGCTGTACGGCAGTGAAAATGAATGTGTTTGCCCAAATTTCCTTCTAAAGGGGACCCAGCCAAAACATGACTTATGTGGATATCCGTGTCATTAAAGACGATTTACGACATCCGTTTCATAAGGATATGCTTTTTTGTCCGGCAAGGGAAAAAATATCTTTTTAAATCTTGAAAATTTCATCGCATTTTCAACCACCTGAAAAAATGTAGGTTTTGAACAAATTATTATTGTGTAGTTTCAGTTTCTTCGTATCCATCCGAGCCCAGTTCCGTTTATGTTACTTCAATAGTATAAAACTAGTGGCCTGTTTTTACATCTATTAATTTATCAGATAAAATATTTCTATGGAGGTACAGTTGGTTTATTCCGTTAGAATGGCTGAAAAAAATTGCAAAATTGGAAACAACAGACTCGTTCCTACTTCTCCTAGATCAAATTGTTATCCTCTGTTTGTTTTTTTTCAAATGGTCCTTTTACAGGAATAGTATTTTGTACAAAGCAAAAACCTTGGCTTATACTTCCCAACGGAGCAGACAACGAAGACTCCAGTGAACAATAGATACCTTTTCGAAGATTAGCGGATACAATTGTTCTGCTGACCAAGTTTTGACATCTGGCTACAACAGATTGACATTTTGCTGGCACAAATGGTGTAGAATCAATCGGCAGGCAGTTTCCTACTCTTTGATGATTCTAAAAATCAAAATATTGGTTTATTTAAGCATGCAGTTTCGCTACTTTGGTGTACTACTACCATGCCAGTCTATTTGTTAGCATAATATCTCCACAAACTAAAGCAAACAGATATTCCTATTTAGGTTTATCCAATCAACTAATCATAAAATATGCATCATCTCGATACATGCGTATGGGCTTGAAACGTTTTTACGTGCTTTGACGTTGTCTACTGGAGAGTCTGTAAATTGTTCAGTACAGGATCTGTCCGTTGTCCGCGGAAAAGGTTCTACCCAACATTTTTTCATAATAGCAATACTACTACTTTTTGTTGTCTTCAATTTTATGCGATCGTTTTTAGCCAGCCCTTTAGTACAAAAAGATGAAGGAAACGAGGAATTGAACTATAAGTGTATGTCGAGCAATTTACCTTAAATATACCTATATAGCATTTATTTTCTTGGTTAGCGTTTTACGTGATGTGAAATTGAATCGAAAAGAAAGCATTTCAAAAGTAATAAAACCTGCCATAAATCTCAGCTTTCTATACTTTTATTTGCATTTAAGCCCCAAACCTGTAATAAGAGTTTTAAGCGAGGTCTTGGTCTTAGAAACGTGTACGTAGTGATGATCCGCAGCTCGTTGCAGAAAAGAAATAAGGAGTCACAACGGGATAGCTGGCTTGAAATGAATCAATGTAATAAAAAACGGAGGTGTCCAATATAAACCTATTAATATATCTTCAAAGAGTAAGAATAAAGTATAACATGAAATCTCATGCCAATAGCTAAAAAATACTACTTTGGTAGCATCTGATCGTTTCTCAAATGCTTCCAAACAACGGCCGTGTCAAATTACTGCTTAGTATTTCTAGCCCCATGAAATAAGCTCCAAAAAAGCCTTTCCATACGTCAAAAACTTTTAATTGGCAACTCTACTACCGCTTTTTTTATATATTTTTAACTTGCTAGGCTACTTTGCTTGCTCATTCTATTCGGAGTAAAAAATCGTATATATTTCTTTAGGCAAAAAACAAAGGAAATGTTATTCTGCAATTGTTGACTGTTTGCAATGTCTGAGAGTAACTTTTTTTACTACAAAATATCTGTTTTGCGCAAAAACACTTTACTTTCCCAAAAACTTGAGAATATAGCTTCTCATTATAACACACTAAACATGTCATACTTTTTGCTCAAGTCGTTCAACACTCTTTTTTATTTTCGATCCAAGTCTTGATATAGGGTTGTTTGTGCGATGTAATGGGCACGATATATCTTCCGGCTTGCTTGCTTCCATATCCAAAGTATAACAAGAAGAAGTATGGTTGTTTTTTGATGTAGGTATTTCAGAATAGTTATGGTATCTCGAATCGCTCTTTGAGACAATTAAATTAATCCCAATCCCATTCTCACACAGACAAGCCCATCTCTTTTGATTTTGGATCAAGCTGAGCTGAAGAAACGATTCAATCTCTCTGCATGTTCTATTGTCATCATTATCATCATTACAGAAAAGAGATTGTGAATACTGCTGCTGCTGCACCAACCATTGGTATATACCGACATTAAAATATCAGGACACTTGCATTGTTCAGAAATCGTATGCCATTGTATAAAACAGTTTCATCCTACCAGACTTTCACTACTCTCCATGGAATACGATTAGGTATACTTGTTTTTTTGGATATACAAATAAAAAAATGACAAGGCCATCCACATTTTTATGTGCAATGTGGAAAGATTCAGTGTAAGCCGGAGTAGTATATAGTGTAGTGTGTGCTTTTTGGTTTTAAGAAAAACAATTTTACTTTTCCCTTCTCTCTGCAAACCTTTCACTTTGAACTATATTATTATTACAGTTATTATTGTTATTACCGTAAAAGAAAGAGACATGGAGAGAATCCACCCACCTTCTATGTATCCTCTCTCTGTCCCTACTCCCATATACAGCACTGTCTTATGCCTTCACAGCTGGACGATATGGAAGATCACATTTCTCATGAAACCTCATAAAGAGGATTGATTGTGTGATTTCACAAGCTATAAATTTCACTTGATGCATCATCACTCATACAGAGTACACATTCGTCGAGCACTGCAATGCAATGCTAGTCTAGCTCGAGTATAAACCTGCCGACATATGACAATGTGCAATGTCTTTTTTTCTTCTACCACACCAATACCAACTTTCACTCTCTATCTTTTTCCTACACCGAGTTCACACAAACACTTGGAGTGGAACTATTCCAAAGCGAAAAATTAGACATCAAAACACAGCCACTTGGTAAACTCTGGCCAAAGAATATAACTCATTTCACTTTACCTTCTCTTCTACTCCTCTCAACTTAGGCAAGTTAACATGTCGTCGTGTACTTATGGTATACCTATTATCATCATCCATGGTCAGTCGCTCATCTTTTTTTCTTCTCTGGCCATTTCCTTGACTGACTGCATACCTATTTAATGTTACACAACATACTTGCTACAAGTCCAAAAGACGAAAAACAAGTTTATTCTCTATCCACATTTTGCTCTCTCCCTCTGTTTGCCTAACTGTGATTGCATTCTTTTTAATGTGTACATATATAATATAAGGTCCACTTGTTTTTATATCTAGACTTTCTCTCAAGGAATAAGACTATAAACTATTCAACAGAAGATATATAGCATTACAGAACCATTCACAACTCTGTTTTGGTGGTGGTGGTGATGTCAATATTACTACTGAGTGGGTATACATACATACGTAGGTATGTATATAAATATTTGCTGTAAAAGAAACTTAATAGAAAGTCAACAGATATTTCTATAAACTTTACAAGACACAGCCATTTTTATATGTGCTTTCTTCCTATTATATAAATATTTGCTGTAAAAGAAACTTAATAGAAAGTCAACAGATATTTCTATAAACTTTACAAGACACAGCCATTTTTATTTGTGCTTTCTTCCTAGCAAACGGTTGTTTTCATCGTGGAAGATCATTTCTAACTTGCCATTTCATCGAATAGAAAAAAACTGACTCCGGAAGCTGCGAGGAGAAGTCTAGTGTAAACGACGTTGTGAACTTAAATGACTAATAGCAAGCCCAAAATGAATCATGAGATTTTTTCTCTGTTGAGACGGTGGGAGAAATGGAAAAAATGATTCATTCAGTTCCTTAGATTAATGTAATGCATTAAGAACTTTCAATAAATGCAACGTACATATACAATCCCCGTTGTGAAAATGTAATTATTGCATTACCAAAAAATCAAGAAGAAAAGCCACGCACAGATAATTCTTTCTAGCAAACGCAACAACCGCTGTTTTTGCTTAGTCAGATTGTTTTGTCAATTTGCTCCTTGTTATTATTCGATGGATCATGGAAACTCTTGCAGTTTATCCTTTTGCCCATATCGTCTTATTAGTATTGTGTGCCCTGCCTTTATAAGTATCCAGTTCCCCCAATAAAAAACTGTCAACAAAGACTGTAATGTGTATTAAACGCTATTGTGAAGATGCGTAAAATGAATTATAAAATAGATAATGTCTGAAGAACTATCACCAATTTTCAGCACACTCTCTGGTTTGAAAGGTATGGCTAATCTAATAATGAAATGTTTGATGTCTGCTATTTTTATTTATTTATTTATTCATAGCTCATTTTTCTAGAAATTCCCAGAGCATATTAATATTATTATGAAAGTCGGTCCAAATGTCAAAGTGGATGATATACATCCACAGCATCCACGTGCCTATAATATTACATATAAAATTGTATAGATACCTGACCTCATGTGTTATAAACTAGCCAGATATACAAATACAATGACTGTGAAATACCTATTATGTAAGTATAAAGTTGTTCTCCCCAACTTTTCTACCGTTAACCATAGTACATGTCTGTATACAGCATGTCTGCAACACGCAAAGCTGGGTAAACAACAGAGAGTCAGACAATTTATGCTCAGGGAACTTTTGGGATGTGCGATGATGAGACTCCAGGGATGAAAAATACAAACTGTGTGACTCAATGATTATACAAAGCAACCAATATTCACAAATCATTCGTTTGAACGAAAACGCTTGTAGCTACATTTACATTTCTTTGTGCCTCTTCAAATGTTACACAACCACAACATTATTATGTACACTCTTTGAGTAAGCAAAATAATTTTTAACTTTATTCGAAATAAATATACATGCTCAACTGTTAAACTGCCTATAAATATATGCTGCGCTTGCAATTTCATGCAAAATAAATATGAAACTCATGTCAGTCGACTCAAAAATTCAAAAGTGCTCTGATGAACACAGCGATAGAAGTTAGCACGGATGTTTATGAAAATGAAGTTTGAGAAGCGGCCGTAGAAAATTAATAGCAGCCAGGGAAAAAATGAAAGTACGCGAGCAGCCAAATTAAAGGTGGGATCGTACAAACGTCGCTTTCAAGTGTATGAAAGTTGTTAATGAAAATTACTCGTCTCGTGTAGTAGTCCTCTAACAAAATGAATTGATGATGCTCAGAATGTTCCAACAAGTAACGAGTAATGGGAGGAAATTGAGAGACAAGTAAAATCAATAGGTGGTACGTACAAGAATAACATTCTTATCTGTTTAATATACATTACGCATACCCACAGTGAAACAAGCGGAGAGAAGAGCAAGTTAAAACTTTGGTGAAAGTACTCAGAAAGAATAATTTAAAGACGAGTAAAACTACTGGCGTACGTCTATCTCCGATGTAACTATCTCCGATGGAAAGATGAGTCATGATAAAGCGAAACCGTCTTCTTAGTTTTTTTCTCTTCTTTCTACCTTTCGCCAATTCTCAAAAAGACAAGATGATGAGACGACTGGATAATATGAAGGAAGAGGAAAAAGACGCGAGAATGATGCGACACGATGATGGAGTTCCCTTCTGCCTGCCTGTTTTTTTCTTTACTGAAAAAAGTAAAGACTTGAAGAGAAAGGAAAAGCGAAAATGAAAGTCAATGAGATGAAATTCACTTATCAACCTAATGCAAAGTTAGAAAAAAGTCAACTCTTACAAATATAACAACTTTTTTCATTTGCTGTGTAACCTCTTTGCTCATTGCTGTGCTCCAGAACAACTTACAACTATTACTTGCTACTACTACTATTACTACGTATCTTCTTCTTTCTCTATATTTTTACACTACTTGTACAGGTACTTGTCAAGAAGAAAATATATAGCTAAATTACATACGCATCGCACACAGTAACGTCGTCGTTCAGGAAGCGGATAGCTATGTGTAGTGTATCGGCGTATGCATGTGGTGTGAAGTTGAAAATTTTATTTAGGGGAAATGGGAAAAAAACACTTTTTAACGTTGAGGAACCTTCCACTTTAACAACTTGACTGGATGTATAATTTTTTTAAGGGACGCACTACTACACACTTGTTCAAAAGATGTTTTCTATATCAAATTCAAGAAGAAAATATATAGCTAAATTACATACGCATCGCACACAGTAACTTCGTCGTTCAGGAAGCGGATAGGTATGTGTAGTGTATCGGCGTATGCATGTGGTGTGAAGTTGAAAATTTTATTTAGGGGAAATGGGAAGAAAACACTTTTTTACGTTGAGGAACCTTCCACTTTAACAACTTGACTGGATGTATATTTTTTTTAAAGGGACGCACTGCTACACACTTGTTCAAAAGATGTTTTCTATATCAAATGAAATATCTTGCTTTAGAGTCGAGTAGTCCAACTCTACGAATTCAGGGAGCCTGCCTGTTATTTCATCTGCTTGAATGAAGATACCTTGTGACATCCATGACAAGGCATGAGCAAAAAAAGTTAGTGTGTACCTTGCGAGGGGAAGTATGTATATATAGCAAGTAGAGTATATATATGGTCATGTCTTAATGGCAAGAAACAAGTCAACAAGAGGCAGTAGTATAACTCATTCCAAGAGAAAATCTTTCAGAGTGTATTATTGAGAAAAGAGAATAGGTGTCACTTTTCCATTTCCATTTTAGCTATGAGAAACGCCATGTACTTATAACCCGGTAAAATGATGATGCAGCTGATGATGATGAAGATTGCGATGTGATGATGATGGCTTTTTTTCTTTCCAGCCATTTCATCTCGCTCTTCTCTCGTTTCAACTAGGTATGTAAATGTGTACTTTGTTGGATGAGGTAGAAGAAGTCGTAGGTTGTAATCATGCAAAGTGAAGATGCACTTGAAACTGAACTGGAAAGTAGTGTTATGCCTTCCATTATGTACAAAGCATTTTCCAGAGGATGCATTTTGGTCTGAAATAACAGGCATGTATATGCCTATTATTTGCATATTTTAAAAATAAAAATGTTGCATAAGGACTTTTTGGAAAATGAGAAAAATTTATTTCTACATATACTGGAAGTATAGCAAACATTTTAAAGCAGAATTATTATCAATAAGTACATGGTTAAAATGACAAAATTTCACAGGGCACCTTTATAATTATAATAATTCATAATTTATAAATCAATGTGAGACTGAACCGAGAATCTGGATGATAAATCCACTGTGGACCTAATGCTAACTTTTATACAGTTTTTATGAAAAGTAAATATTATTGTGTTATTATTATTATTATTATTATTATTATTGTAAGTGTACCAGAGACCAAAAAGGTTAAGAATACCCAGCGTACGCACATATAGTTTGAAAAGGATGGTTAAAAATTGGTGAGTTGAAAGTGGGTGTGAGTGACCTCTGAAATGTGCATGATGGTTCCACCATTGATGCTATTCATATCTGATCACATCTGAGGTTTACATCAGTTTCAAGGAATAAATTTTTAAATCTAACAATACGTAAAGTCTACATGTTCATTATACACTTGTCACCACAGTTTGAAAAACGTAAGGGCCGACCGAAAAGTACACGATAAAATGAGAACATTTTCTTTCAGCAAGTATTCTAAAAGGTTAAATTTTATGGAAGATAACAGTACTTCTGTATTTGTAATGAACGAGACACTAAAACAGGTATGTATGTAGTTTTAGATAGAAGAACAACTTGGCATTTTTACTTTTCTAAAAGTGCTTTTTATCTTCTCTAGTGACTTCTTTTCTTCCTTAAGTTTTATTTATATACTTTAAAGATAAAATGATTATAATGAAGACATTGAATAGAAACTCGCAAATATATAAATCAGATAAATAGAACAAGGTACATTGCTACACAGATTGACAGCATGATGACTTTTACTGTATTTCAAAACGACTATTTTCAAAATTTTACCGACCCTTCGAGCTGAGTTTTTGTGCTTGAGTTTTCAAAATGGGAAAGAGATTCCGCCGTATGTGCTTTGTTAAGAGATTTAAAATTTCTAAATATGAAATTCTAAAATTAGAAACAGCGTTTTTACATGTCTGCTTTGACGAATCGTAATAATAAGCTATTTACATATAAGCTAAGAGAAGTAAATATAGTAGAAAGAGGCTATGTGGTAATCTGGTAATGTATTTTAGCTCTAACTGTAAATTGACGCGTAATTGTCGACATATGAGGTTGTTGTTGACAGTTTTTTCCGTAATCGCATTGAGCTACTGAAGCGATGAAGAGTTGAAACATGAGAATCAACATATTCCTATTGTATTTTACTTAATTCTGTTAAATTTTTTAGCAAAAATATGTCTCATTAAATGAAAAGATCTGAAACTTGAAA
The DNA here is from genome assembly GCA_036850745.1 of Homidia socia. Lineage (NCBI taxonomy): Eukaryota > Metazoa > Arthropoda > Collembola > Entomobryomorpha > Entomobryidae > Homidia > Homidia socia. The sequence goes on along the minus strand of JAANSP010000816.1, from coordinate 6,348 downwards.
CCTAAATAAAACATTATTAAATTTCCTTTGTATTTTATTACCTCCATCCATCCTTACTACCTTCAGAGAGAATCAATTGAAAAGCACATCAATACGCTTTATATGTGTCTCAGGTAATACAATAAACCCTATTTCATTTTCAGCAAAAATTTAAGAATACATTTAGGAAAATATTGAATTTTTGTTCAAACTTAACCGATTTATCTGTTTTTTTACTTTAAATTCCTTGATAAAGTAGAAAATATGAGGTCAAATAATAACAAGTACCTGGTAAACATTATAAATTATAATAAATCTGAGTGATGATGATTGGCATTTTGTTGACAAAGACACTCAAATCATTTCATAGGAGCTTCCAGTATAGGTGGTACTTCTTCTATACATATGATTTTTTCTTGCAAAATACTTAAATTGTGGTGGGAGAAACCGCCTTTTATTATTCCGAATGTCGCAAATATATTTTGCTTCAAGCGTGGTAGTGGTGTGGGATGTACTCCATTTTTTCGCCATTTCTGAACAGGTTTTGAAAAGGATGTGAGTTATTATAAGTGACAGCCATTTTCTCCCAGTCCCCGGAATTTTGATGCTACTTATAACTTTCTATTTATATTCACTGCATCTGTAGGTGTTTTTATGTTTGCGTCATAGTTGTGCAAAGATACTATGTATATGGTGGTTACGAGGTTGAAGCTCCAGTGCCACAAAACTTTTACATTAAAACGTATTTACACGTTTGTCCACTTCTGCTCAATGGGAAAGTATATTTTTTCTCAAGTATCAATCAGAAATACCTTCACTAACTATAAAATAAAAACCTTAACCTTAATAGCGTGACAAGTACATTAAAACCTTTAAAATAGTGTATTTTGAAAAACTGTGAAAATCTCACTGGATTGTTTTGTATAGATTTATATTTCTTGCACGACATGTCATTTACGTGACATTTTCAACTGTTGCGATGAACCTGTGTAATGCATTAACATTATTCTTATTACTATCTATTTTATATGATACTTATTGTACCTAAACGAATAAAAGGTGAGCATGACCAAGAAAAAGGAATATTATTGCGTAACAATAATAGGTACGTATATTTTGTTTTTTTACTCTGAACACGCACAAAACCAAATAGGTATGTCGTGTTGACAGAGTTGGGATTTTGCTGAGTGAGTAAACAACTCTGGAAAGTAGTGAATTCATACACATTGGGCAGTACTTTGCAAAGTTTTACTGCTTAGGATTGTGATTGAGACATGAGGCAATAAGAACTCTTTCAAAACAAATACCACATGTTATTATTAGACAAGAAGAGTAAAATCATCTTTTTGTGATGATAAAATCCCATTTTGAGCAACTTAAACCGCTGCACATTTATCTGTCTTCTATATTTTGACGCATTTTTTTCTATAATACCTTCGTGATGCTTTATGATTACTTCACAAATGGACTAAAACAACGCGAAATGGAACACGCACACAGCAACAGCACATAGGTGACATAAGGTATATAGTTGTCTCATTTGTAATCAAGACAAGTTTGGTTGGGAAAAACTTTATCCTTCCACGCTGCCCCTTGAGGGAGCTAAAACGAGTTTTATGACTTTCTCCTTAATAAAAAAACAACAGCACTGACGACCAAACCTTCAAAAATACAATGGATCTTACTTTTCTTGAGTACAACTTTGAAAATTCATTGCCAATCGAAATATAACAACAATAACTTTGAGGTTCATCGGATGTTATTACTTTTTCACTGTCAATGTGAGTCTTTATGGATTTTCATTTTCAACGTGGAAAATATTTTTGTCGCCTTGTATTTCATTTGTAATGGCTAGTCTCTTTGCTTTTAAGCAGATTAGTATTAACACGTGATACAAGTAAAGTTGGTTTACCCACCCAACACACAAATGAACTTAATGTTTACCAGTAAGTCAGTTTTAGGGAGCCAAAGTGTGTAATTCTACATGACCAAATGTGTACAATGATACCGTCATCACATGCTTCTAAGAAAAGACACCAGAAAACCATTTTCTTTAGATACAATGCTACATATATCATGTCAATTCATAATCGGATTTCATTCTTGATGAAAGCTTTGAAATGTAGACCAGACTAAATAAAATTATCTGCATTTTGCGAGCTTCCTTCTAGATGGAAATCATAAATAAATGTCCTTTCATCCACTTATAATCGGATTTTATTCCTGATGAAAGCTTTGAAATGTAGACCAGACTAAATAAAATTATCTGCATTTTGCGAGCTTCCTTCTAGATGGAAATCATAAATAAATGTCCTTTCATCCACTTAACAGTCCTTTGCCATATTTGCGATGTGCATCGTTGCAACTTTTTGAATAAATAATCTGCTTTCATATAATAGGCACTTTTTCCTTTAAAGCCTTGCAGATAAGGTTATTGACACATGGGCTGAACCGGATTTCAGTGGGCGTACCTAAACTTGTCATTTATCTATTACCCTCAGCACCTCATAACCTCTAAAGTGTATATATTATAATAATAATATATTATAACTTGAATAAACAAATAATTTAGCTTGCATCATCATCATCAACACCACACGCCCTCGTAAATCTTTGCTATTGGCAGTGTCAACAAAATTAAGCATTCAATTTGGAACAAGTATGTTCGTCCCATACATTTTGTGCACGCCAGCAGTTGTGTGCGTGGTGGTGGGCACGGGAATGAAATTGAAAATAAACTGTCAAAGAAGGAACATATACCCTACTTCCCCACGTACGCAGAAGCTACATCCCTATTTATCACTAATCCCATTTTATACGCATTTTAAAAACATTAGAGTGAAAGTCTCCGCACTTGTTTTCTCCATTCCCGACTTTTCGTGAGAGAAAAATGACTGCTTTTTTGGCTTCCTTTTCTTCACAATGCATATTATATTTTACTCACCTTTTTGGTCGTTGTATTATTCTGAATGCTACTCACTCGCACTATTCAAAAAACCGCTGGAGAACATAAGACAGCAGTATCCAGCGGTTGGTTAGCCACTGCAATGGAACCAAGCGTGTACAGCGGGGCAGCTTGATATATTATGGTGAAAGGTAACAACATAAAATGCTCCCTACTACTTCTCTACGCACTTGTTTTTCTTCCCAAATACGTACAAACTGTGTAGTAGTGGAACTACAGCAAATAGTAAAAAGGATAAGGTAGTATAGCTTAACAGATCCCGGCAAACTCCCTCTCACTCAGTTCACTTTGAGCAACCGACGAGAGCGCAGTTTGTTGAGAAGTTCCTAGCAAAGCAGAGAGCAGAAGAACAAGGAAACCAATATTTTCTCTTCCGTCAGCAGCACGTCTTTGTTGATACAAGTCATAGTCACTCATACAAATCAGACATGCCGCGAATATAATAAATTGTCTCTCGTAAAATTCACTCTTAAAAAAGAAATTGCGATTAAATATTTGAGCACTAAAGTGTAAGTTTGGAAAAAGAAAAATAGTAGACCGACACACATGGCAAGACAAATTTCTACTAGATTTTCAACCTGAAGGAAACAAAAAGCCAAGGCAGAACTGTATAACAACATGCACAAGTAGCTTGATTTAAGAAAAAAAGTTGGTGACAACAACGTCAGTGGGCTTTCGTGGCAAAAACATTCTAATAATATATTATTTCTTTCTTTTCTTCTTTTTCTTCTTATAAATCTACGAATGATAGCAGACCCCAGCCGTCTCACACTATTTTACTCTTTTTTATTTATTCTCCCGTGAACAGTTATACTACTTGGAAGCAGTGGAAGAAGTTGGAGAAAAAACATAATATTCGGTGGAAAATTATAGGCACGAATTACGATCTGTGCAAAGGTGTGATAAGTACATACATTTGTGCATTTACCTATAAACTCTATTATATTACCTGACTGAACCGCTATGCTCACACAACAGCATATGCTTTCTTCCAAGTATTAATATTTCTTGGAATATAAAACGTGAGTGAATATCAATACATCATTTCCAGTTTATTTGGAGGAAGAAGAAAAAAAGAAACCCTTGTTCAGGTTTCTTTAAAAGGAACTCTAACGAACAACAACAAAAAAAGCCCAGAGATATTCTTTTCTCCTTCACATTTAATCTGTGCTCCCTTTTCTTCACTCTTCAGCTGTGCTTCTTTAAAAAAGTTCAAGAAGGCTCCCTTTCATTCAAACACGCCAATAACTAGTCCAGTTTGTTTTCTTCTGGAAAAATTTTCTTGCAAGGAATTACAACAGTGACACGGTATGTAAGGAGCAAAAGTGCAAAAAAANAAAATTTTCTTGCAAGGAATTACAACAGTGACACGGTATGTAAGGAGCAAAAGTGAAAAAAACTCGAGCAAGAAAGGAGTAAAAGTGAGAGAGTTGAGTAGTAGAGAGTATATAACATTTTGATTCAGATCAGAACTAAAAAAGGAGAAAAATTGCACTATTTATGTTGATATAACTAGAAAAGTGCTCTCTCTCTCAAAGTGAAGAGAAAACAGTGGTGGTTTGGCTTGTGACTTGTACAATATATACATACATTCGTATATTCACTTCACAATAATAACAATCATATTATTACTTACTCTTATTATATATTTGTGAACGTAACTGAATGAGGAAACGCACTCGATTTTCGTGGTGGCAGTGGTTATTGGTGGCGTGTTGGTAGAAAATACGTAAGAAAAGTCCCGATAACCCGAAAGGAATAAATCTTTTTTCCTTTCTTTCTTTTTCATTTTTTCTCCTCTTCTTCTTCGTCTGCTTCTCGTTCCAGAAAACCAAATTTTATCACTAGCAGATATCATCTACGAAAATAAGTGGAGGAGGAGAAGAGAGACTTGTACACAAAAAAGAAATAAATGGTAAAAAGCTGAGGAGAAGAAGAGGAAAAAGTGCTGCTGGTGTATACCGGTAAGACTTGGGATTGCTGAGGCTATTACCACTCTGCCATAATTTTTTCCCTCCATGACGGTACACTGCAGACAATCTTCTTGACAAGGTAATTAATTTGATGATTACATCGAGATAATCAATCTTTAGCTTGTCACTATATGTAATATCAGTAAATCTAATACGATAGGAAAAAGCATGATCTATCAGTGTATGAATGAATGAGCGTGTATTTTTGCGAGGGAGGAACCACATGTGTAGCTTTTAAACTTTTTTTCAATTCCCGTGGGCTCCAGTGAAGAAGATGCATTATAATTACTAATGAGGTTTTAAAACGCATCTGCTGTTGGGTTCTTTTCTAATCAACTTGATGCTGTTGATGATACTATAAAATGTGCTTTGTGGACGTTTTATAGTGGCAACAGAAAGAGAAAGTTTGCGGTGAGATGCAAAAAACATTAAATAGATAAGAGCACTTAAATCGATCATTACATCGACACGCTATATAGAGCATCATCATCATCGCGATGATTATGATCATCCAACAATGGCAATAAAAATCCCTCCATTTCAACAAATCCGAAATGAGTGATGAAAAACAAGTTGTATGTATGGGAGTGAGGAGAGCAACTCACAAGATAATGGAGCGAGAGGAAGAGAAATGGGAGGAAGGAGACGAGTAGGATATTAGATGTACAAGTTGTGTGTGAACAAGCAAATGCTCTAGAATCACAGTTTTGTCTTTGGTGGTGGTGGTAATTGCTGCTGCTGCTATTGAATAATATTTAGATAGATTGAACGTCAAAAGTGGAAAAGAGGTTTCTGCACTGGTAAAAGCTCTTTATGAGATGAACGAGGAGGTGCCGAGTAAAATGGAGTTTGCATGCATAAATAATTAATGGAAATCGTGTACTTACTTTAAAAAAGTTACACAAATCTGCTCAACAGATTTTTGTCTGCTGTGCAGTATTATGTGTAACTTGTACTCTTGTTGTCCATGCCAAAAAGGGGTAGTGGTAGCAGTACAGCAGAACATTTTCAGCGGAAGAAGGCTGTTGAAGTTAAAACGAGAAAAACCCTGTTTCTAGCCTTTGTAAAATAAGTGCTTTTTGCAACTCAAGCGTAACATTGTTTAAAGGATATTTATACAGGTCATGCTTTTCTGCAAATCAATTATCGGTTAAATGTGTACTAGTACTGTATTATGCGCGGCGTTTAATGAATGAACTTTTTTCCTTCTCCCAAGCTTATTCAATGCTCATGGAGAGAGAAAGTTTTAAAACACGTGGACTTTATATTTGCAAAGTTGTTGTGCAAAGTACTCTGTTATTTCTTGGTAAGAGATTTTATTTTATTTTATTTTTCTGCTGAAGCAAAATCAATAAATTTAACTTCCTCTCGTGTACCTGTCACTTGCAAAAACGATGATTGTAAAATAACTTTGCAGGATTGGCAAAAGAG
>JAANSP010000815.1:0-18378 GCA_036850745.1 Homidia socia | reverse complement strand
TCGTTTAAATATATTATTTTTTAGATGAAGCTTTAAGGCTTAGGCACGCATTTTGCTTTAGTAATAATTAATAAATAACAACAATTAATTCATGAAATACATGTATATATTGAATGAATGAGAAATGAAAGCAATAAAAATTGCAACTCTATGCACTGTGCTAGTAAATAATACTGCTAATAATAATTAGATTAGATCTAAAAATATTATTTGCACATTTTATGCTAGCATTTTTTTACTAACAATAAGTTCAGTGATGGTGATGATGAATGTTTCAAGTTTGTTACATGAATATGTAAGGTTATTATTGTATTGAAACGCATGTTTATCTTGAATAAAAACTCGAATCTTGTTAAAATATATATCAAAAAGGAAACATGCAAAAAAAGTTGTCTGCTTAAAAGTTAGTAAATTTATACTGAATCGTTTGTTGTTACCCTTAAAAGTGTGTTTTATTTTTTAACGTTTGCAATCACTTTAGGTGAAAGGTAATAATATTTTATAATAATAATAATTGTAAAATGTGGCAGTTTGCTGTATTAAATCCGTACTTCTTCTTCATCATTGAATCATCATTGTATTTTTTATTGTTGAATTATAGGAATGCTGTCAGCCCACAAACTTGCTTTGTAATTAATAATAATAATAAATAATTATTATCCGTTATTAATTTTCACAACTAAAAGATATCAACTTTAAAAGGTTTTTTCCTTCCATTTATTATTACCTACTTAAAATCTTAGTAGAACTACAAAATGGACTGATTGAAGATTCTTATGATGTCCTTATACGATGCAGAGATTCCTAAATTGTATTAATAATAATAATATACTTTTTTCCGAGTCTGACTAGTTTCTTATTGATCCTACAAGTAATGTGTAGTAATAGTAATATCTTAGTAGTCACTTAAAAATTATTGACTTGATTGGCAGTCATTTTAATGAACAACTTGCAGTTGATGTGACTGATTGAAGATTCTTATGATGTCCTTATACGATGCAGAGATTCCTAAATGTATTAATAATAATAATTTACTTTTTTCCGAGTCTGACTAGTTTCTTATTGATCCTACAAGTAAGGTGTAGTAATAGTAATATCTTAGTAGTCACTTAAAAGTTATTGACTTGATTGGCAGTCATTTTAATGAACAACTTGCAGTTGATGATGAGGACAATAGGTACAGTAATAATAATGTGGGTAGGTTATAGGTATGTATGGTTTTGATCTGCATAGTTGAGTTGAATTTTTTTTACGTTTTACCCCACATGTGCAACCTTGATGAACGTCCTTTTGTATGTAACCTCATATTTTTACCATTTTTTGTTATTACATATTATATGAAAGATGGATGCCGGTACACAAGCAATGATACAGATAAAACGGTTTTTGTTTAAAAAAAAGAATNTGTGCAACCTTGATGAACGTCCTTTTGTATGTATCCTCATATTTTTTTACCATTTTTTGATATTACATATTATATGAAAGATGGATGCCGGTACACAAGCAATGATACAGATAAAACGGTTTTTGTTAAAAAAAAGAATAAAAAACAGCCAATTAGTAACTTCAAAAAGCACTACGTACGATCACAAAACTCAAAAGTGAATTTTTAATAAGACGCAACAACAACAATAATGTTCAACATAAATTTTTGAAAGAACAGACACATGTAAAATAAAATTTAATATAAAAATCAATCTGGTTACTGAATGTTGAAGACACTATCGTGCAATTCTTACGGTTATATACAGACACTAGAGCTTGTTCATTGTTTTTAGCGACTTGCATAATACTTTCAGTATTTCCCTACTTCTTTAGTCTTATCTTCTACTATACAACTATAACTGTTACAAGGTAAAAAGTAAAAATACATTACAACAAGTCTATTTATCATCATCATTATTACCGAAACGAAGAAAACTCTATATTTTTTGGGACCGGGACACACAATAATAATAATATGAGAGCTCATAAGGGATGTGTTTGTCATGTCACGCATATTATTATTATTTTATAATTTTAATTTAACTGAGAGAACTAATGGCAGTCCTTCAATGCTTTTTTATATGTTTATACTCAAAATACAGAGTTATCATTATTTTTTTACATTGTATCCTTACAATTGAATCAGGCGACACACTTACAACAGGGATCAGATACAACAAATGTTGCGTTCATACCTGTTTATCTTAAATTGACTATTCTTCTTACACGTAAAGTTTTTATCGTAATAATAATATGAGAGCTCATAAGGGATGTGTTTGTCATGTCACGCATATTATTATTATTATTTTTATAATTTTAATTTAAATGAGAGAACTAATGGCAGTCCTTCAATGCTTTTTTATAAGTTTATACTCAAAATACAGAGTTATCATTTTTAATTTTTACATTGTATCCTTACAATTGAATCAGGCGACACACTTACAACAGGGATCAGATACAACAAACGTTGCGTTCATACCTGTTTATTTTAAATTGACTATTCTTCTTACACGTAAAGTTTTTATCGTCTCAGCATAACCTTATCCTTTCATAGTGTTGCAAAAAATAACAATTCAGCAATATGCAGTATATATGTAGTATATAGGCAGTCAATTTAATAATTTTACCAGCTTTTTCTTTTCAATTTTTTCTCTTCACAGATTATAATGTTTTCAATGTTGTTCCAAAAAGCATGTTTTACTCATTTTTTAGTGTGTACTATAATACTCGACCATTTTTCAATTATTAAATTGATGTTTCCCGCATGCTTTGCTAAAAATCTAGTAGTATATTGTAGTAGTAGTATGATTTCTTGGTGAAAATAAAGCTTTCTCTTGCTGAATTTTTTTTCTTCTAAAATAGCATAATAATCTGTGGTACACTTTTAATAATATTATATGGATTTTCTATATACTATTTTGTGATGCAATTTTGAAGAGTTTCCTTATCATATCGATATCATGGTTTTCTTTTTCCATTTTTAGTATCCAAAAGCAGCAGTATAGTTGTAAGTGTATTAAGTAGATACATAGATGTCTTTGGCTTGAACATTTTCTGTTTTCTGTTTCTGTATCCTAATGAAATATTATGGAAAGATATCTTGTTTTTATAATAAGTAGTAGTAGTAAGTGTGTGTGTAGGTATATATTTTTCCATGAACGTGCACATTTTTTATAGACTATTAAGGAAATGCACTGGTTTTTTATACCTTCACATTTGACATTTTTAATATACCTTTCCTAAGCAAACGTATATTATTACATTTTTTACTAGTAGCAATAAATACAAACTTATATATCGATCTGTTTTTACCTGGCATTTTACAATCTACTTTCTTTGCTCTTATCAATTATTATTATTATTAATAATGGTATGTGAAATACAATTAAAACTTAACAAGATACGTAATATTTGCTTGAATTCTTTTTTTAGTATAAACACACAACAACAATGACTCAATATAAAATAGTATTGCTCTTAACCTACATATACTATCAAATGATATATAATATAATGTTTATGTATGTACGTCTATGGATTTCTCACAAAATAATATAGTGTTACATCAATACAATAACTAGACAGCCATTAAAGCATCAATGTTGACGTAGACAAATGGACATTTTTTACATAATGATAACAATACTGATGATAAAACTTAAAATACATAATAATATCATCCCTATTTACACAATAATTAACAACAAGTTTTTTAATTTTTTGTGACAGTAATCCAACGTACTTTTTTACACTGGTTGTGTGTGAACATGGTATGCATAATATAGGAATCATCACTCTATTGAATAAAATACATAGGTAGGTTTGCCCGATCATTTTTTTAAAATAAAATAATTATATAATATAACGAGACTTTTCTTTATATTAAATCATTTTATCAATAAAATCATTTTTACTTTTCCTTACGGCTAAAGTACTGTCTGTGTTTACGAAACAATCATAAAATGAGGATTTTAAAATATTTAGTAACATAAAAGAGGGGAATAAAATCTTGTCAATAATAATAGTAGTGAATACACTTAATAATAATAATAGCTTTTATATGAGGTAACCTATACTATGCATTAGAGGAAACCAGTGAAACGATTTAAAAGAACTAACAGAAGGCTAAAGGAAGGAATGACGTAAATAGAAGAGAAAAGCATACCAGCACCGCCTGTGCTTGTGTATGCCACAGTGACGTCATCAGGTTTCATTAACACGGTATCGATTATGTGGATAATCCCATTCGTACAAATTATGTTGGGTCGGATAACTTGAGCTCTTTCATTTGCCCAAGAGACAGTGTAGTCATAGGCCGAGTAATAGTCCCCTTCAGCATTATTTGGAGGCATACCATATTGACCTAGAAATGCAAAATAAGCAGAAAAAAATGTTTCATCGTGAAAACTTCATTGATCATGATGGAATATCAATACGAAGGAGGGTTTTCATAATAATAATATATGTACTACTTACGATGGTATCGATCTCTTCCACTGCGGTCTACATCATCTCTATGAACCACTTTCAGCAGACCATGAACGGCTTGGATTGGGTAAGCCTGTTCAGAAGCATTTGTGGAGAGTTCTCTGAGTTGCTCGATTGTGTACACTCGGTTGACAATGGTGTGTCGCTGGATAATCCGGCTAACATGATACCCGAAACTTCCCATGGTCAGCTTTTTGTATTCGGATGGGGCGATCCTGTAAATCTTTTCCCATGCCAGGTTACTCGGTGCGAACAAGGTGAATCTCCTGTTAATGTCTTTGAATTGATCGTTAAAGTCATCTTGGGAGGAGAGCTCGAAGGTCCGTCTGTAAATTATTGAGAGTAATATTAATAAAATGCCACAAAATTCATTGCGCCAGCTTATATAGTTGTTAGATAGTATATTATATCATCATCATACTGGAGCATTGGATCCGTCTTCAGTTTCTCAAAAATGTTTTGATCTGCATAGCCGAGAATGCGGTCAATCTATATAGTTATTGATTAGTTTATTATATCATCATCATACTGGAGCATTGGATCCGTCTTCAGTTTCTCAAAAATGTTTTGATCTGCATAGCCGAGAATGCGGTCAATCATATGAATAACGCCGTTAGTGGCACCGACATCCGGTTGGGTGATTGTAGCGTTAACACCACCTCCTTCAACGTACAAGGTTCGCCTTCCACCCTCCCCAATAATGTAGTTGAAAAATAGTTTCTTTGACCGGAGCGCTGTCTGAATCTGAAAAGGAGTTCGCTGTAGAGTGGAGGAAACAGCAAAAAAGAAAAGAAAAAAATCCCGACACCTTATTATTAGTATTATGGTTAGTGTGTAGTAGCAGCACAGTTATTATTAGCATTATAATTCCGATCCAAGTTAGGGCGTCTTTTAGAAAGCCATAAAAAGTCACCACTACCAAGTTCATGTTCTCCATTCCACAATATAAACTATACGAGTGTTAGACATTTCGCTGGCATTAATAATTTTACTGACAGCACCTGCTGCAACCCTGACTTATATATAAAAAGTAGTATTTCCGACATGATTGTTAATTTTTGTTCTTTATATTCTCGACTTATAAGGCTTTCATTACACAAGATTATTTATTATATAGGAATGCTTTCACCTTTATTCCCTTGATCGCACAATGATGTGGTAGTAGTAGCAGTAGTAGTAGTAATAAAAAATGGCTCTCAGTTTTCATTTCGTCAAAAGATTAGACGAGTCGTGAAAGAAATGACATTCAGCCCATGAGAATACAAAAGTAGGTGTATAAAGACAAAAAAACTAACCTCATTTGTCTCGGTTATATTGTCTGATGTCACTGTTCGCGAGACAATGTGAAGCTTTAGAATTTCATCCAATTGAGTTCGATTTGACTTGATAATGTTTAGCGTGGGGGACCTCAGAGCCTGCAAAGAAACAAATGCAAGTTTTCAGCATATTTTTTGTAACAGTAATAATAATTTACCAACGTAAAGCCATAAATAGAATATTGCTTAATAAATATTTAAATATATTTATCAGACATGTACCTCATTGCTTGGAACAAATACGGTGATTCCTTCTGGTCCCGGGTTTCTCAGTAGACTCTTCACTTCTTCAGACGCATAGTCTTTAATCAATCGAAAGAATTCGTAGGTGGGTCCATTTTCTTTTTCGTTCTTCAAATTTTTTTGTAATAGTAATAATAATTTACCAACGCAAAGCCATAAATAGAATATTGCTTAATAAATATTTAAATATATTTATCAGGCATGTACCTCATTGCTTGGAACAAACACGGTGATTCCTTCTGGTCCCGGGTTTCTCAGTAGACTCTTCACTTCTTCAGACGCATAGTCTTTAATCAATCGAAAGAATTCGTAGGTGGGTCCATTTTCTTTTTCGTTCTTCAAAAGCATATAAATAAAGGAATGATCATGTTAGAACAATTCAACTAAAAATGCAATTTCCAGAGAAAATAACGCAAAGAAACTTATAAGGTGTCCGCTGAATGTTATATTAAAAATAATTGCAAGTTGCTTTGCATTGAGTGTTGTTGCATTGTTGCATATTTGCACATATTATTATTATTGCATATTGTTTTTTTGTTGATTCATGTCCCTGAATGCTGACATGATTTGATATAATAATAATATACATAGTGTAATCATTATACTTGACACAACACAAGATTATTCTTGGCAAGCAAGTTGTTTGGTAATAATAATGGATATAATAGATATCTAGAACTTATAATAACGATAATGATTGTTTGTATATAAGGATTGTTTTGGTAATTGAACAATGACAAAACGGTACAACAAAATAAATACACTTAATAGTACACAACGACATTAAATAAATGCATTGCATTATGGTAACTGTATAATAATAATGATAATTGGGTAAGTACTTAGTACTAGTAGTTGTAGTAAATAGTTTGCCAAATTGGGTGTAAGTTTGTTTTATATAATGTAATGTATTATTATTGTTTATTTATTATACTTCTCCAGGTTTTGACTGGCAACTGCAAATGCACCCTCGGAAAGAGTTTAGCTTTTAAACAGGTAAAAATATTATAAAAATGATGCAGGTTTACACATTTATCAGCAGCATTGCTATTTCTAATGTTATGCAAGGTCAGTAGAACTACCACCTATTAAAAACAATTATTTTCCAGAGTGAGTGAAATGCATGCATGCATTTCCCATACACCATATTATTATTATTGTAGGTACACATACATGTATATATAGCCACAAGGATAAAGATTTAGCAGAACGTTCAACATTTCGCCACACGCACAGAGTTTCCAAGAGGCATCATGCCATGCATTGATGAACGAACATTCATTTTAATTATTAGTTATTGTTATTAGTAGTAGGACAATAAATACAGATGATGAATGTCCAGTCTTTTAGAGTTAAAGGGTCTACATCTACCACGCACACTGACCTACTCAAACTATTTTAGTACTTAATGATGTGAANAATGTCCAGTCTTTTAGAGTTAAAGGGTCTACATCTACCACGCACACTGACCTACTCAAACTATTTTAGTATTTAATGATGTGAATCTACTGTGGTTACGTTCATTTTCCTAACAATCTCTGTCCACTCGATTTTAAAAATCTGTATAATATACAAAACCGACAAACCCATTCCAAAAATATATAATAATTTTAAAAAATGAATTAGATGAAACAACAAAGAGAGAAACGTGTCAACTGTTTGTGTGTTCTTTGTGTTTGAAATACATTTTTACGGTACATGGTCTATGCATTAAAATGTGTAATTGTAAAAAAAATGACCTCATGTATGTATAGTCATTTTTGGTTGACTGTTTGTACACTACTGTTGTATAGTTTGTACAGAACGCACGTAACGTCAAAATGATGGCAATTTTTCATGCTCACGCAAACTGGAATAGAAAAGGAATTTTACATCACTACTGCATTCAGTACAAACAATTTAACTAGAGATATAGTATGTGTGTGTGATATGTACTATTCATTTTTAATTTCATTCCATCCATTCATTCACATTTATAGTAATTTAGCTTGTCATTCACAATTAAACAATTACATTCTCTTACAACCAGCAGTAGCAGCAAAATACATTCTTTCAGGTACATTCTTATTAGCCAAGTCAAAAGCCGAACGTACGGCTAAACATTTCATTAAAATGAATGCTTATATTTTTACGTGTCCTCTATCATAGTGCAGATAGATAGATAAATAGATACAGCAAAATCTATTGTATACTTACCAGAGCAAATTCTTTTTCTATCAGGGAGGTAAAAGCAAAACAAAAGGGGTAAATTGGGAGGTAGGGGGAACTGTTTGTGCATAATAAATTTAAATTTCCCTGTATTATAAATAGCTTGTGTTATTATTTCTAGTCGTGCTGTTATGTTTTTAATTACACAAATACTTTTAGTCAATGCGCTTCGAATTTATAAATGTCGTATTAATTTTTTTAATGCGGTATTTTGAAGCACAGTATGATTATGAACTTGAAATTAAAAACAAAAAGAAATATTTAAATAGTGTGCTTATTATAAAAAATACCGCCATATTGTAATGGTTATTTTCTCAAGTCGATACGAAGACCAATAGAAAACACTTCTTGCATTCAAAATTTAAAGTTGTTTTCTAATGGCAGATTTTCGTTATTAACAAAAGCATCAAAACAACACAGATCAATTATTTGTATGCGTCATCATTAAAAAAGTTCTACGTTTTAGGTGATTCCAAATTGTGTTAAATTTCTAAAGCTTGATTACGTTGATGCTTTTGTTGTTTATCGTATAAACTGTTTAATAATAATTAAGTGGATGGCATCTACTAGCTAGTAGGCAAGTGTTGTATAATAGCTGTGTGTATTTATGGTAGCTCTATATATTTTGCGGTTTGTACGTTACGTTTATATAAATGTGTGTTTTTATTGTGTGTAGTAAAATCAAGTGCGACAGAGTGAAAGGAGAT
This sequence comes from Homidia socia, assembly GCA_036850745.1. Lineage (NCBI taxonomy): Eukaryota > Metazoa > Arthropoda > Collembola > Entomobryomorpha > Entomobryidae > Homidia > Homidia socia. The sequence continues at coordinate 9,431 of JAANSP010000815.1, read as the reverse complement.
GAGTTAGTGACTTACAGTGCCAGCATTAGATAAATTCTCGCCCTATATATTTCGCCGAAGAAGTAGTACGAACGAACAAACGTACGCACAGAAGAAGTAGTGTAGAACAGAGATACAGAGAGAGAGAGCGAGAGAGAGAGAGACAGACAGAGACAGAGAGAAGGTAATTCAGAGACCAAATTCCAGCCAATCATGTAAAAGGAAAACCGTATCAGAATATTGTTTTTCATACTGTCACATTGTTATCACATCAAATTATTTCACATTTTATATCACATTATATTAAAAGTTATAATAATATTATTATTTATTATATTTAGGTATGCACAACATAACAATATACAGCATTCATTCACAACACATCAACAACAAACCCTGAATAAAAACCGTAGCAAGAGCTTAGTCATCATTAGACTATGTGAAGAGTACTCATATTATAAGCTCATATATGTAAGATACTTGTAAATTTTGAAAATAAATTTGCATGGTCATTCTTTCTTTTCTTTTTTCTCTGTGGTAAATCGACATCTCACAGAGAAAGTTGTGCAGATCAAATTGAGCTGTAATATTTCTTAAAGTATCGCTTGAATAGAAAAAAATGATCATGCAACTTTATTTTCAGCGTTTTCTCAATCTGCATAAAAATCAAGTAAAAATATATAATATGAAGAGTATGAGAAAAACAAAAGACTAAAATATATAGTATATTATTTACTATAATTCCAGTATCACAATCTACAAACAAAAAATACAAAGGACAATACGCTACCATTTTGAAGAGATATAAAAGAAAAGAAAAATTAAAACTGAAATCATGAAAAGTTTTAATAATGTGAAGCAAAGTCTAGTATAGTGTAGTAAAATAGTAACATATTTTAATGAAAAAAAAATGACGAGACACGATAAAGTGTTTGCGATACCGCCGACAATCATCTCTATTTTGATATAAGAAAAACTGCTGTTAGCTTGTACATCTCCATGAAAAAAGTTTTTTTTTCAGTAGCCCATCATCATTATTATCATCATCATCAGCAACCTCATACTAATAAACTAAGCAAATAACGCATTAATTCTGTAACCGAAATGATGCCCTATATAACGGTGTATTATGTGTGTAGTAAAGTATGTGTAGGGAAAGAGAGTAGTATTTTTACATCTCTTTAAAAATCTCTGTGGCAAGTCATGAAAGTCAGTCCTTGCTTGCTTTTTTTGCTATACACTCTTTTTTTTCAACTCATCACCAACATCCATCCAGTAATTATGCCTATTAAGACCGATTTAAGGCAATCAAAATGACAAACTGACTTACCGCCATCGTATCATAAACAGTTGAGTCAATTACGACGAGAGGTTTACTGATGAGATGAACCACTCCGTTCTTGACTGGGATGTTTCCACGCACGACCTCCGTCTGTACAACTCCTTTCCTGTGAAAAGCATCTCCGTCTGCTGATCTTGTGTCACTCCTCACGATCCCTGAGGGTTCCAATTCAAAGTCATTTTTTGCCATCATCATCATCATTATTGTTATTATAACGTAGTATAACTGCCATTATTATGATCAAGATGAGAGAGAAAAAAAGCAAAAGAGAAAAAAATGGAAGAGACAAAAAAGGGTTGCTGCGTGCTTTGGCTCTTAACTGTGCACACAGACAATATTTGATTATTTTTTTCTTCTTCTTCTTTCACAATACAAATACCTAACCCGATTATGTAAATATGGGTTCAGTCAACTGAATATATAAGAGGAGTACCGTGTAATCATGCTTTGCTGTGTAAAATACAGCTACAATTCCTAGGCTTCTATGCAGTTATAGTGTAAAATGATATACAAGGTAAAACACATAATAATAAAGCTTGAAGAAAAACGCTCTCAAAAAATGATTAGGAAGCATCAGGCTGGGAAAAGTGCAATCTCACAAAAATTATGCATCATCATCATCATTTTTCATTCTTTTTTCATGTACTCGTCGTAGTAATGCTCGGTGAAATGGTAGAAGAAAGGAAAAGAGGAAAAGAAAAAAGACTTTTTTGAGAATATTATTGTATATTTTCATTTTTGTCACGTACACCTTCCGTCGCTATTCTCTGGACGATCGAATTCAACGAAGACTGGAAGGCTTGAGGAAAACGCAGCAGTTTCATATTGTCTCCTGAGTTCGGCTGGTCTTAGGAAGATGACATGGTTTGGAATCACGTGCCCATCGATAACTTTTGCGTCTACTGTGTTCAGCTGAATGCGCTGTTGACAAGAAGAAGAACAAGTAGTAAAAGTTGCATTAGTAATGATGATGATAATAGTACGTTTTTTAGGTAACATGTTATGCACTCATCATATATCATATTATTATTTTCATCATCAGGGTAAAAACAAGTTATATGAGAACATGTCGTCGAGTGCCAATAAGGATCTTGTTTGGAATTTGAAATTACTACTTTCATTTACAACTTTGTCTGGTTGTTTGTTGTAGGAAGAATGTTGATAAAATAAAAGGGACATAAAAATTCCTGTGGGGTTCACATTGGGTGTTCAAATGTGAAAATGATTTTTTTGAGGTGTGCGTAATTGGACAAATGATGGGTATGTACATAAAAAAATTGTCTGGTTTATTGCACCTTTTTTGCATAAAACTTACTTTGAATGCTTCATCAACGGGAATGAAAAATGTGTGCCGTCCGGCATCCTTGAACATGTCCAACTTATTGAGTTGGTTTGCTTTGTTGGCAAACATTCTGTTGTTGTTACACACAAAAAAATTATAATCATTTGCTCATTATTGTTGCCCGTCGGATTAGCAATATAGCCAATTACTTTAGAATGAAATATTGATGAAAGGAATATGTATGTATTTTGAAATGTGATAGAACTCGGACAGGCTGGCTCGAGTGTAAATAAAAAGTAAAGGATAACGTTGTTTTGCTCACGTAATACTATGAGGTCCAGTAATATTGTAGGCGGATGAGCGCTCCAAGAATTTTCTCGCATCTGGATTGATTAAATTGGAGTCGCCGGACTCTGGAACGGAGGGCTCAAGAACACGATCAATAATATGTAGAACCTGATCCATTCCGCGTGCATTTTTCACCATGAAATCTTTCCGCAAATGTTCTATCTTGGCATCATTAAGGAAGATCTCGTTTCTGGAGGTTTTTGTTATCCAAATTGGGGGGTTCCCCGACAACTCGGTCGATATAAATTCCTCCAATTCGGGTGTCTTTTTCGCAACGTTTGCTGTAAATGGAAAGTACAAAATGGTGTTAAAAGACTTAAAATATTCTGTTGATAAGAATCATTATAAATCTTGTGAGCTTACCTAAATGATACGTCACAGTGTGGTTATCAATCTTTCCACGATTCGCAATGTGTTCACGAATCGCGGTATTGGTTGGAGCGAACAGGGTCAGTGAACGCCACGGTAATGAAGCGTTCACAAATGGACTACTCCTTACAAGCTCCAAAAACTATACAAGAAAAAATACAATAATAACAATGTAGATTAACATTTTATTTAAACAAAGCAGTAATTATTTATCATGCACAAAAATGGAGCCAAATTAGTTTTTCAAATTTTTTATGTCTTCATTCAATCAATCGTTTCTTTCCTTATTAGATTTATTTTAATTAATCAACCCCTCAAACATGAATAAAACTGGACATTTCATCAACACAAAATTGAATTTATCACACAATAACATGTACACAATAACGCCTACAACATGAAAATACTTAAAATACTAAAAAAATACAATAATAACAATGTAGATTAACATTTTTTAAACAAAGCAGTAATTATTTATCATGCACAAAATTGGAGCCAAATTAGTTTTTCAAATTTTTTATGTCTTCATTCAATCAATCCTTTCTTTCCTTTTAAGATTTTTTAATTAATCAACCCCTCAAACATGAATAAAACTGGACATTTCATCAACAAAAAATTGAATTTATCACACAATATAACATGTACACAATAACGCCTACAACATGAAAATACTCAAAATACTTCCTCCTCCGCAAACCGTGTGCAAACTTTGCATGTGTGCGGTTAAAGAACACGACGCCCACGTACTACACACAGTTCTACCGAAAAAAGTAAAGTTTGCACACACATGTTAATCATTGCTCAACGGCGAAAAACGGCTTTATTTGTTGAACATGCAATAATGAAAGGAAGTGGGCAACACGCAATGTTAAAACCATGTTATCCCGAGACATGAATTTGAAAAGGTACACACTGTTGATTAAGAGGCATATAATTGTTGTTAATATTAAATAGCCATAAGAGGAGGAAAAATTAAAACTTTATTCATGCCCACTTCAACAACGGAAGTACATATATATCCCCAATGAATTCTGAGAAACTCTAATTTACGCACAATATGGCTTGTCAAATCAGGTATAGAGGTACCAGAGTACACTACCTATTTGCAAAAATGGAAATATTGCGTTTCTTTAAAAAGTACAAATAAACCCGCCCATTTAGTTTTTAATATGATCATTATTATTCAAAAAATAAGCGTGCTAGAGAGGAAAATGATTAGTTAATTCGTTCATTTTTTGCACATGTCATCAATTCCAAATCCGGAGTTGCAGTTGGTAATGGTAATGGTATTGCATTGAATAATTACAACTTATCTCTTAACTTCCATTAAAGAATAATCTACATCTAATATCTCACCCAGCACCCTTTTTCATTTCACCAACAAAAATGGTTTTAATGACAACTTGTGAAGCTTTCAGTGGAATTCATTTTTCCTTATGCATTTGTAAAATGCAATCAGCATTGAGTTGCGTTTTTTTTCTTTTTTCACAAGTTTTATGGACGTGGCAAAGCGTGCCAACAACACCTATCAACCGACCAAACACGCTCAACGCTCATTGTGAAGCTGTAAATTATTCTTGTCTAATCTAAGGTGAAAATGTGACCGGTGGTGGTGGGGAAAGGAATAAAAGCCAAGTTTATGTTCTAACCGCCGAAAGTTTTATTCCAGACATGTGTTTCCGTGAACTGCAATTGCGCCATTTCGGTAGGTTTGTGTAAGCATATGGCACACGGCAGTACATAAAAGTTTCCCATTTTTGCAGTTTGTTTCTTTCCTTTTTTGGGATGAAATATTTATTTTCCATTTCCTCCACTGCATATTTCAACGTACGCACTACTACTTAAAAATTTCATGGGCTGAACGTTTCGATAAAAATGTAATTAACGGCATGTAATGTCTTGACATGAGCGTATTTTAGTTCTGTAATCTACGACTGCTACAAACATAATACATTGCATAATAATTTCCCATTTTTGCAGTTTGTTTCTTTCCTTTTTTGGGATGAAATATTTATTTTCCATTTCCTCCACTGTATGATATTTCAACGTACGCACCACTACTTAAAAATTTCATGGGCTGAACGTTTCGATAAAAATGCAATTAACGGCATGTAATGTCTTGACATGAGCGTATTTTAGTTCTGTAATCTACGACTGCTACAAACATAATACATTGCATAATACAACAACATGATTTGACTTTCGTTGCTCGTCGGCAAGTCAGACGCTCTTGTCAGTTGTCAAACTTGCAACTCGTTGAGTGACACAAGAGAATTTATTAGCTTTGCACCTGAAATCGATATAAATACATCAGCAGCAGAGCGCACACGTGTTTTAAAGCTGATTCTCCGCTACGAACAGTACAATGTTGTTTCTCCACTCCATACATGGACTGAAGGAGCATAAAGTATGCAAATCAATCACATTTCTTCCAGCACATCAAAAACAGTAGTATTATAAGCATGTAGCAACAATAATGTAGCTGTCTGGTAATGAGCACCAATTTTCATTTTCACCAATATTCCCTTTCTCTTGCTCTAGATGTTTTGTGGAAACACTCTTCCAACAGTTTTTTTTGCTACAGCTACCTTGTTATAATAAACAAGAAACCAACAAAGACGATGTCAAATAAAATGAAGAAGTAGCGAGCGAGTAGTTTTTGTACAAAGCTAACTAATGAAAATCAAATAAGCAGGTGCCCTAGAACATAATACCAATCTCCAGATGGACAGAAGACTAATACCGACAAAATTAATACTTGTAGGAAACGTACGCAGCTTATAGGCATGTCATAAAAACTTACAGCATTATCCCACTATTCTACTCAATATTTTCCCAGTGAAACGCTCACACCTTTCGTATTTAGCAGAAATAAAAGGTATTATTTTACCCATCCAAAGTCACACTTCACTATATCATAATACATAGCATATGCAAGCGAAAGCAATCAAAATATCAACAAATTTTGCTACATGCACAATAATGAGTACATTCCACATATATAAAGAACTTGTCAGATGCCTTTTCTCTGCCACCATGTCCCTGTGCCTTATTATTCCTTTGCCTTCACAGCTTATTCTCATCTCCCTACTATACTGCTCCCGCCATCGTCGAGTTATTTAATTCCAAAAAAATTAAATGCGTATATACCTATATACCTCTAAAAGTTTTGTCAACATTTGATATAGAGTATTTTTAGGCATATGGACTGATATATAGGCACATTTATATTAATTCATGCGTCACCATCAGCATGCTATTCATTCTTGCAAAAGCATTAAGGAAAATTTTACGAGAAAATCGATCCAGCTTTTTGATGATGATGGCAGTGTGTTGTGTTGTAAGGAAACTCTGCAAGCAAAATACTTTGTTTGCATTATAAAAGTCGGGTGTGAGTGTTGTAAAAGTAGTAAGTAGTGAGTGACTAAAATGAGTAAGTTTTCTGTTGAGGAGGAAGTAACAAACGGTTGTAGTTTTCTCTCGTAATAATAATAAGTACAAGGAGAAAAACGGGTGGGAGGATGGCATGGCATGTGGTATGGTAAATAAAATGAAATGAAACGTGATATTTGCAACTTTATATCTATGTGTATTTTATTGCTTTTCCCACTGTCTCTCTGCATTTATTTCGGTCGGGGTTCAGTAGTCGAACACGCGGCATTTCTACTGCTGTTATTCTTTTGATGGTAGTGGTGGTGGTGATGAGGATGACGACGTAGACGACCAAACAGCTTATATATATGGAATACTTTTTCCACAAGGGGTCTGCAAATACACTTTCCGGTTTTTTGAGAATATCCAATAATTGCTATTAAAACTCTTGTCTTTTCCTCTTCCATTATCGTCAACTTATACTTAGCATTACTACTTAATAGTATTGACTGACCACTACTTTTATTTCTGCCAACTTTATGTATTATGCCCGCTGCTTGCCTGGAATGTTTTATGACTTTTTCACTGGATGGTGGAAGGGGAAAGTATTCCAAATAAATAAATACTTCTGTAGTTCTATACACAGAACAAGTGCAATAGACATTGTAACTATACAAGTATACCACTGCTAATTTTAAGTATGTATGAAAAAATGCTCTATGTTTTGTAGAAAGTTTTATTTACATTTCCGTGTACAAAGTCCTTCCAGCAATTTCAGAAGAACGCTCCAGTTGGCCATTGTAAATGTTGTTGTCGGAAAATGCGTTTTCCTTCTTCTTCACATTTTTCCCCGCCTGGTTTGTTTTGTACAGGAAAAAGGCAAGTAAACAATGAGTAAAAAAGGAAGGAAAATGTGCTCACAATTTTCTAGTTAACCACGCACAAAAGGTGATTGTAGCAGCCTGCAGGACAACTCCTGCTGCTAGACTTTTTTTGTAAAATACATACACATACTATTTTTAACCCTTTGCTTGGTTCTAGTAGATTAGATGTGGTGCATATTATATATAGTTGTGGCTTGGCATATTTATTAAATTGAAAAATACAATAATAACAACAAAGAATCCAATTTCATTACACTTTTGTTCCTTGATGAATGAAGGAAATGAATTGCATTTTTTAAACTTTTTAACCCAAGACATGACATCATTGTGGAACAAAGTGCTTTATTCTTTACAACAAATTTCATTCAAAACTATATACCGTAGTGCAGCATATTAGAGTATGCACACATGTTTTTGTTTGCGTTATTATTTTCATCTCATCATCATCATGCACCAGAATTCGCCTTTTTTCGTATCATGCATAGGAGTCGGCTTTAGCTCAGCAAACAAAGCCTTTTATAACGGGAAATGTTATATAACAGCATATTATATTCCTTATATGCAGCCAACTTATTTACGTGAGTGCATGGAAATGGATCCAATAAAGGCTGCGGATATGGCACTTCACAACAGAATGCAATTTAGCTGGAAATTGCCCTCCGCTGTGAGCAATTGCAAAGAAAAAGCGTCTCATAGATTGTTGGATGCACACTCTCATCATCACCACCACCACCAGTAGTAGTAATGCTGCGTGTGTATTAATAAAAGACAATGTTGTGGGAAGTGGAAACGAGTTTCTCACTTTTCACTTGTTATTATTACCCCTGAGTAACAGCAACAGCAGCAGCATCAACAAGAAAGAATGTGTAGTAGTAAAGTAAAACTATATGAGACAACGCGTGACGCTTTGCTTACTCACTCACCCAGGGAGATATGGTGGTGTTGTGCTGAATAAAGTTGTACATGTGAGAAGAGGAGTCATCTTGATGATGATCATGATCGCGATGGTGCTGCTGCCCTGAACCTTATGTGTGTGTGCTGACATGATAATAATATTGCAGCATCATCATTATCCCATCAGACAAAATTGCAGTGTTGATAATGGACATTGCACTTATATCTAATAGGTAGGTAGTATATACAGGGAAAATGGACATTATTTCAAATGTGTGGTGGTGGAGATGGTGTGGCCATGCGTCTTTTTATGCTGATTGATGCAATATGCTTAATAGCACAATATTGTTTCTCGTTGTTGTTGCGTTCCAGTTATCATCTTATTATTACACTATGATGATGATGGTGATGGACCCTTATACACATTACGGAACGAATGAACGATCAAGGTTGATGATAATAATGACCAGGTCTGGGGTATGCATGTGCCCTTGCACTTACTCAAAATCTCACGAAATTGACGTAAAAATTCACGCAAATAAAATATTAAAGGGAGTCTGCAGCTCGGGTGGGTAGTAGTAGATTCAAAATGTTTTGTGCCTACTACTCCTTTTATGTCATTAGTAGTTTTCACCATCATGATCACAAAAGTAGGGTAGATCATAATGAAACCAATGTGCAGAATGCTTGCATCTTTGTAATACATACTAAGCACGCATGTTGGTCACCCTTTGCTCTTATATTCATCTTCCACCTTTTCATGTGACTAGTGCAGTAAAGTCTCACAATGAAATCTCCTTTTGTCGGAAACTTGGGGCAGACATAAATTCTCGTCTAAAACCCCCATCTCAACTGAAACCATCCAAATGCCAATTTATGCCAAAAAGAAAAACAAAATTGTTCGTGACTATTAAATAATTTCATAAAGATCATCATGACCTCTGATTGATATCGCAATTTA
>JAANSP010000814.1:0-18378 GCA_036850745.1 Homidia socia | reverse complement strand
CCGTGAATTTGCTCTACCATTTGCATTATCGTGGGGATGTTGGCCTAGAAAAAAAAGAGTACAAAGCACAAAAATAAGGGTTTAGCATCTCATTACAATCAAAACAAATGGCACTACCATTATCATCATGTTTAGCTGCTTCTGCTTCCACAGCTGTCATGTTTTAGAATAAAAAGTATCTCTTTCAAATCCACATGATGATGATGTGTTGTAAAAAAAAACGTGCAAACTAAAAAAATATACATATATCTCGTTCTGGATTTTTCCGTCTTTTGCGACTTACTTGCATATCAGGATTGGAAACTACTGAGCTGGATGAACTACTTCTGCCAGAATAGCCAGAGTCGTAGCCTGAACTGCCATTCACAGCAGAGTCTATACTTAATCTGTACAGAGAGGAGGAAACAAGACAAATAACAGAGTTTTATTATCAAAACCATTTTTAAAGTTGGCAACTGCAGTGCAATGTGTAGCACTTTTTCACACTCAAAAAATAGCTGCATGAATGGCTGCGGCCATTATCTATTAAGCAAAAATTACAGCTTGTAAAAAGGGTATAAAATTATTGCAATTTTTGCTATATACCTTTTGAGCAATTCTTGTCCCATTACGTCAACATCTTCAAAAGGAGCTCTTGTTATCTTATCCTTAATTTCTTCATGAGAATCTATTGCACGTTTGACTGCGTTGACATCTTCAGCAAAATCATTCCTCGTTATGTCCTCTCTCCAATCATCTAAACGGTCTAGCAAGTCGCTTGCTACCCAGAGGAAATTTTCTAACGCCTGTGAAGAAGAAGAATACGGTACATTCATACACTATAATAGTGGCATTACATACATCGTATTATATTATATCACGTCGCTTTCAAAAATCATCATCACTAAAGAAATTCTCATAAATATGTTTTTTATGTATGAGAGTATTTTTTAAATAAGAGACAAAATAGAGCCTTTTTAGTGTACAAAAAAGCCAGAATTTACGCGGAAAAGTGAAGATTTCTTCCACATCACTCGAGCAAAAAAGTGTAAAAAATACAGAAGAGTAAACTGAATATGTATGTGTTTCTATAAAAAATTGTACTCTATTGATTCGCTTTCTATGAATCTCGCTTGTAGCTACACTTTCGTCTGTGTAATACGTTTGAATAGAAAATGGAAGTATATACTATAATTTCCGGTAGAATTATGAGAAATTCTGTTTCATTATTAACTGTAAATGAAATTATTGTTTGCTGCTTTGTAAGTACACTTACGATTCGAGATTCTATCCATTGATTATGATCATAATGAAAAGTTCCTTCAAAGTCTGTTGTAAGCTGCGAGGTGTCGATAGATTTTACAAGGCAGTCGATTCCCACCAAGGAGGTCTGAAAATAGAAACGAGGAATAAGCACCCGTGATCATTCATCATTCATATTTTTTGTCATTTTCGACACTGCGTATAAGGTGGTGTGCGTAATGTTATTAGCTTGTATAAAGCTACAAATTGGCAGGAAGTAAGAGTAATTCAATTTTCAATCTCCCCGTTTTCATTTTACATTTCTAGCAGCATCTGTAGCTGTTACGCAATGCAATGATAATAATGTAGTAATAACATATACATAATAAGCTTATGTTACCTCAAACTTGTACTTTGCGCTACCAAGACTGGTCCTCTGTTTCTGCCAGAAATTATCCGGTTTAATTATATAAACCATGAATTACAAAAGTTGCAAAATGTTCATTTAAAATTTTCAGAATAGGCTTGACGCTAGTCCAAGTCCCTCCTCGCATGTCAATAACTACAGAGAAACCGCGTTCCCGTGTCTCTTCACTGCAACGTAAATCAAAAGGAGAAATTATCACACAAGTCAATCTCACCCCCACCGACAACATTCATCATAATTCATATCATATCGTTTTTGAACATAAGTACGCTATCAATTTATTTGTACTCTATGATGAACCTACCACGGTATAGTGAAAAGATAATGGAGCAGCCTCTTAAGATCTTCATTATGGACTTTTTCCCGTCTTGTTCATAATTCATATCATATCGTTTTTGAACATAAGTTCGCTATCAATTTATTTATGCTCTATGATGAACCTACCAAGGTATAGTGAAAAGATAATGGAGCAGCCTCTTAAGATCTTCATTATGGACTTTTTCCCGTCTTGCCGACGTCGGAAACAAAAGTAACGGACCTCCACGCTTATCTCTTCCACCATTTACAATGGCCAACCGATCATGAAGGAGTGATAGGACATCTTCCGCTCGTGGTCCATCCATTGCTGCTGCTGCGAAACAACCACTGTCGATGTCAATGAACACTTTTTCTCTTTGTTTCCCCTTGATTTTCCGCTAGACTCATTCGTCGTCGTCGTCACCACCACCACCGCTACTCGTGTTGACTGCTTTGTGGATTCTACTCCAAAAGCAGCAGCTTTTCACAGAAATGTACCGTCGCTGTCGTCGTCATAAGTTCGGTTGTAGCAGCTTTCATCAGCTACTACCACCACGTCAAAAATTTCTGCCTCTCCTTCTTTCAAAGGATATCATTCACTTTGCTCACTTGTCGTTTTCCATTTATAAATCTCTCCGAATCTGAAAACATTGAGAAATACAGTTAGCATTTCAATATGGCCACTTTTTTCTTTTTAAGGTTATACAACAAAAAGCTACAGGGTGTGCACACAACGAGCATAATAATTATGAATCATGTTAGGTATATGCAAGTCTCTTAAATAAGGTTCTTGACATAATAACTTTCTTAAGCACATTAATTATTAATTTTCAAAAAAGACGATGACAATGGCACAAACAATGTTAATAAATAATGACAATAAATCTCATTATCGCCGGTGATGCGCCATTAAATTGTTGCAATAACTGCCGCTGCTGTCACATTCAGTTTATCAAAGTGATTTCTTAATATCTGCATGTTCACTCTACTTGAAGCGATTGCTCGCAAATTTTGTTCAGTTTTTTTCTTAACATTTACAATAATCAATGAACTAAATATGTGACGCTATATGCTCAAAGTGGATTAGATTAGAACGGATGGATGAATGAATCATCATCGTCTCGCTCAGTAAACAGTCAACCAGCCAAGCACATTTCACAACAAACATTTCAGCGATTAACTGACAACTCATGTTAATGGTAAATAGCTTAATGCGTTTACTTGCATTAATATTTTATATACCTACATGCATTTATTGAGGCTGCAAACTGCAGTGACAACTTGATTTAGTCGTCGTGTCCCACGTTGTTCTCACGCTTCATTAACACAAACAAGCCAAGCATTGACCAGACTAAACAACAAAATGCGTGCGTATTGCATTACCGCTTCTGCTTTTGCAACTCGGCAAAAATTAAAAATGTGAAATCATCACTTGAATTTTGATGGATTTCTTTTGTCTCCATTTGTAAAAAAATCTGAGAAGACAATGTATTAAGGCTCTCAACAAGCCCAACAAAATCTCAACTTTATACACATCAAAAACATTTTTGTATTTTAACATTACTTAACTTGTCCTCCAACACCATAATAATACCACTGACAGACGCGCATCAAAAGAGAGAGAGAAAAAGAGCTTGTTAATGAATGGTCAAGCGAGAAGGTACATGCACAAACGAACAAAATGGTAACACTTTACGTGTAATTTGGCTTGCTCAATGATGGTCACATTAGAGGGACGAAATCAAATTAAAGCCATACATGGAAAACAATGAAGGCTAAATTAAAGTGAAAAGGCTATATATAATAGTAGGGTAGTACTAACTGCAATTTTTTTATGTAGCATAAAAAGCCTTTTTCTAAGCACAAACTTGACAAAACAAGCTCGCACAACAATAGCCATTTCACTTATTTGAAGACTCTTTCTGCGAGCCTAATGGTATGTCATGAGCATAGTTCACAAGAAACAAAGCCGTGTTTTACTGCTTGCTCACATAACAAGGTACATATATATAACATCCAAGTCGGTAAAACGAAGAATAACGATGATCTTGGTAGTAAGAAATAACAATTCATTCTTTTCAATATCACCACAAAAAGGCAGCTCAATTGTCATCTTTTTTATGGGAATTTATATGGAGTTATGAATGTACATATGTGTGGTAGCACAGCAAATGTCGTCGTAAATCTTAATCTGTTAAAAAGAGCATTTGAAAAAATAAATCATATTTTCTTTTTCAAACTTGTAGAAAATGTCAGTATTATTGCCTCTTGTTGCTTTATACGACAGAACACGCGTAAATATATGTATACCTTTCATTAAATTTACACATTAGCTAGTTATGATATGTGGCCAATTATTGTATAAACAATAAATAAATATGAAGACATGTCACTTCCTCGACTATAAAAAATATTATTACTTATTATTTCTCTCATTTTTATTTTATTTTATACCTTTTTCACTTTTGCACAGAAAACTTTTGACCGGTCACTATTAGCATTCTATTATTTTAAATAATTTTTCCTCTTGTTCATATAAGGAAATATGGGGAAAGAATGTGGCATTATTAGCCAAAAACGTATCTGAAAATGCCGGCTCATAACTCACTCACAACAAGAGAATGACTTAATTGATTTTTTTTCTTCTCATTAGCTGGGGAAATAACACTTGAAAACTAAGCGCACTAACAACAAAACAAAAAAGTTTTTCTTAAAAACGACACACACGCCCAATGTCAATGGAATAATACAAGTACATACGTCTTTTATTCAGATTCAGCCCTGTGCAAAGTTCACCATTTTGTTTACTGCACTATACGATTTACATACATCCGTTCTGTAGAGAATTATATTGAAAACAAGAAAGGATCCAAGATAAAAGGATATATTATGCTGTTTAACACAACTAGTTTTTTTTCAATTTATGATTCACATCGCATCATCACCATCAGAGAGCGATGATCATCTACCAACAACCTTATCGGCACAACATTACCTACTTTACTGTTTAGGTTTTTCACTCTTGTTGTTGTAGCACGAATTACTTTCACAGCAGCTTCCACTTTTCTTTTACAATCCACTCCGTCTCTCTCTCTCTCTCGCTATGCGAATACACCTGTAAAAGCAGAGTAGCTAGGTAGTACACACGTATTTTTATGGCTCGAACGACACAACCGTCCAGCTTAACGTGAAATCATTGCGCTGTTATAAAAGCAAGTATCGAAGGATGACATAAAGTAAATGAAGCTTCTCTAATCCGCTGCTCCAGGAGAGAAAAAAGAAACACTTTTCTGAGCTTTCATGTTCCACCGCCACCACACCACACCAACCCAAACCAACACCACTGAGTGATGGAAGATGACGAAAGGAAAGTTTGATAGTTTTACTTCACTATAAAAATTTCGATTCTACTGGGCGGCTGACCTACAGCGACCTGAAATCCACAGGGTGGTAGAAACTGGAATAAAATTGTTTCTTTGTAGAGATCCGAGAAGGAAAAAAGCTACGAGAAGGAAATATAATGCTGGAGAGATGTTACATAAATATGTACGTATAATGAAGGTTATAAAACAACGATCGCTACCGCCGCCACCAGCAGCACTCATGCTTTTTGCAATATTATTATATGTCGTTCTTGTTTTGTTGGCTTGTTGTCCCTGAAGGAATCATTATCACCGTTTTCCATGTGCTGTGGTTGTTGTATGATGTGACTGTCTGTTTCCTCCAGCGGAGACATACAGACTCCAAGAAAAAATAAGAAAAAGGTTAACTCTAGTCAAATGCTTTTACTAGCATCTTTTTTTTCCTTGTGTAGCGCGCCTCGGCCTCGGACTGCCTTTAACATCATTTCTTCGGCGACAAAAGGCTCAGGTGAAAGTTAAAGTCTCTGGGTATTTCTTGGTTTTTGCAAGGTTTGTGTCTTGAATGTTTGGCAAAATCCTTCTTTACAGCATTCCATGCTGCTAAGCTTGTTTCGAGACACACAACACTTTGCTTGACTTGGACAGTAAAAACTTGTGAGTATCATCTCACTGTGCGACCTCCCCTCACATTCTGCAAAATCATCGTGTAAGCATTTCCGAATGATGTCCCAAGGGAGTAAAGAAATGACTTTTACCTCATATGTACTCTGCTTGCACACTGCTGCACGGGTACACACAAAGCCAAGGATAAAATACTCAATGGAGAAGCCACAAAAACAGACGGTAAAAAGGAAAGTGATATTGCTTCCATCGTCAGAGTTTGTGGTGTGCTACTGCTAGGATCCTCTCTTCTTTCACTTGGACAAAAAGAAAGGGAAATGGAATACAAAAAATGACAACTGCAATTTACACTCTTTGTTCGTCAACATACGTGTTATAGGCATTTGTGTATTAGTCACAAACAAGTTGCTCTGCTTGTTTTCGTGCGAAACCACACAACTTGCTGCTCAAATATTCCACGTTCAGTGGAGTTGATATGTAGGAAACAAAGTGACATTGACTGTCTGGAAATTGACAAAAAAGCAATACATTTTCCCAAGGTTATGATGACGGTGATGATTGAATGTGATGTGATGGGACTGAACCACAAAATACCGAAACCATATTCTTGTTTGGACTCTTTAGTTCATTCCGAATAATTTTTGTACCCTTTTTGGCATTTTCGTACAAAATAGTAACAGTTACTGTTAAAATTGTCGATTGTCACTGATAAAATCTTTCAATATTTTTTTAAGTCTGCTCTATGCATGGCTTTCATGAAAATAGTAATGAAACTCAGGAACAGAAATGTTGTAAACATGAAATTTTATTAAGCAGGAGAAATTTTTCTTGTACATAAGATTAAACACAAAAATATAACATGTGACGTCACGGAAAACTTGTTGAGAGTGAAAGCACTTCCTTCAAAAGTCTGAGCATGTCTGTAAATCATGCAATTTTTATTATGTTGAGCAATATGCTTTCATCCATCCATCTACATTTTCACTTTTTTTTTTTGCTGATTAAATCTTTCAATTTTCTTTTAAAAAATGTCTGCTCTCTGCATGGCTTTCATGAAAATAGTAATGAAACTCAGGTATAGAAATAGATAGTAAGAGGTTCAGCAATGTTGTAAACATGAAATATTTTATTAAGCAGGAGAAATTTTTCTTGTAAAAACATTAGATTAAACACAAAAATATAACACTTGACGTCACGGAAAACTTGTTGAGAGTGAAAGCACTTCCTTCAAAAGTCTGATCATGTCTGTAAATCATGCAATTTTTATTATGTTGAGCAATATGCTTTCATCCATCCATCTACATTTTCACTTTTTTTTACAAAACCACCTCACCGGTAATTTACCCAACTCAACAACACTAATTAAACAATTTACTCACTTTTACATATATACTATCAAAAGTTTTCACAAACTTGTGTTCTCCATTCTCCTCCCAGTTTACAAACGCATAGTTTTAGTTCCGTGACCACTGTCAATGAAACCACTCTCAAACTGCACCACACCAAAATCCCATAGTACCTACTGTGTGCTAATGCATGGCACAAATAAATGCTTTGTTTTCGCACAAAAAGCCATGTATTATGCATGTGGACTGTGAACAAGTGCGCTTCAATACTATGAGATTATTATTATAACTACCGAAATAAAATGAGTAAATAGTAAATATATCTAGTTATTTTCATACGCTATAGTACCTACTGTGTGCTAATGCATGGCACAAATAAATGCTTTGTTTTCGCACAAAAGCCATGTATTATGCATGTGGACTGTGAACAAGTGCGCTTCAACACTATAAGATTATTATAACTACCGAAATAAAATGAGTAAATAGTAAATATATCTAGTTATTTTCATATGCTAACGATCAAGCATACCTATGTGGTAGATACCTATGCTATCATAGTAATAGTCAGTCAGTTACCCGAAGACATTTAAACGTCGGCTACTGTCGCTGCGTTTGACTGCCTCTGTGTTACACATTCGTCATAAAAAGTCCACAGTGCAGTGCCATATAGTCTCCATCTCCATGAACGCTGCTTACACTGCTGTCAAAAGCCAGTAGTTGGTGTGTGTGTGTGTAGGTAGTAGGTAGGTAGGGTACTGGTACTATAATAACATGATGATGATGATGATAAATTCCTCAGCGTAATAATATGGACAGTAATAAGTAACATAAACACTAGTTACTTGCCAGCACGACAACCATTTATCAGTGGCAGTGGTGTGGTAGCAGGCACGCTCATATATTTTTATAGCACAAAAACTTAAACTTCAATTACCAGTATGGCAATAATCGCAACGGTAGTAAACACGTTATCTCAACAAACAATCAGCCCTGCTTATCCTTGCATAACGGAATATAAAGCCAACATGTGCTGCTGGCTGTGTGTTATGTTGTTTGTACCTCTCTATACGCTTCTGCAGAGCAGCATTCATTTTTTACAAGAAAAAAATATGCAAACTTGAGACTTTATGAGAAGATTGCCAGACAACACGAGACGAGAAAAGGGTAAACCGAGCTCTACCTTTTCTACATGCCATTGTTTATAGGTATGCTCATAATAATCTTTCATTCATATAAGCACAACGACAACTCAAGCAAGCATGAAGAAAAAGATTATAAAAACAACGTGTAAAAGTTTATACAGACATATAACAATTATTTTTATATTTTTTGCAGGGAGTGTGTGGTGGTGGTACCATGGATCAATTCAATAGCTTAAAATAAATGCTTTTTTGTTTTGTTACATTTTCGTGTTCGATGGGTTTACATTTTTACAAGCATGATATGATATGATCACCAACTCAGAAAAAAAATTGGGTTAGCTATAGACTATAATGGTATATTATTAAAAGCGCCTCCATCATGTCAAACCTTTTTGTTTCAACAAAAGGAAAAGTATGGATAAGAAATGTATTTTTACACGTAGAAAAGTGTAAATTCATCTTTGGAATCGAAAATGTATGAGATGTTTGTGTAATTTGTTGAAATCAATGTAATCCCTTATCAGTGCCGTGTACTGCGCAGCAACCGCCCTAAAATACCAATCTTATCAGGAACACAATTCAAATTTCCCTTTCAATACACCTGTTTTTTTTGTATCATCATCATCTTGATCGCTTATCATTGCCATCATCAAGAAACAATGTATGGTGCTCTATGTGAACTTTACAAACGCTAAAGAAAATTTCGAAAAAGACTACTCGTTGAATTTCACTTCCTTGTATCGACAGGAAAATTATTGTTTATTGATTTATAATACTAAAGTCCACAGCACCGACACAGCCACTACCACTGAAAGCATTTCTACATTCCATTTTTAAATGCACACATAATTCAAATTAACATTCCTTGGATTATCGTCGGCTTCTTTGACTTTCATCGGTGCTGACCACAACAGTTTATCTATTCATCAATCGAAAAAAGAGAAGTTTTTATATTCCATTTATAGTAGATCGTAAAGAGCGATTATAAATATTCAATGATCACTACCTACACAACTCTTATTAATCGACCCAGTTTACGGCGACGAACCAATTTAACGTGACTATGCATTAATTAGGCATGAGTTATGAACTAAACTGTTCTTTTTTATTGAAGTGACACGGGTAAGTTTGTTTTCCGCAGGTTTTTTACCGCTTCCAAGTACATAAACGTACGATATAAAAAATTGCGCTATCCGGTGTTTTCTTCCCTCGTGACTGCTCACATTATATGCAAAACTGCACCCTCGCGACCTCGTTAAAGGATTTAACAGTTTTAATTTCCACATGTAGCTCAACTTTATTCCTTGTGATTAATAAAAAATATTTAAGTATAATGAGCCATTACAAGCAATTATCTTCTCATTTTGCATTCACCATCCAAATATACGCATACATATAAAAACTATATCTATGTTGTGTGTATGCATAATATTCAATTTAAACGAATTAACAATGTACTAAATAATCTACCAATCAGCCATTTTTTTAATCCTTTTGACAAACTTTTTTTTCTCTCGTCTCACCGCGCATCAGAATAGGAAATCCTTTGAGTAGTGTTTATCAACTGAAAATCTTGAATTTGTTTGCATATTTTTTATTGGCATATATCTCTTCTCGACATATAAAAATATATAAAGGTCGAATGAAAGATAATTAGTGGTGGTTATAGCAAGTGCATGCAGTGCAAAATGAATTAGTTGACTTTAACTAGCATTCATTCTCAATATCTTTGTAAAATTCACATACTCTTTGAAATTATTTTTTTTCTGTAATAATCGTGCCATCTATTTTTATGAACTTTCCTTTTAGCAAAAATTATTGTAAAGTAGGCTTCCAAGTAGGTGGTTCGGAATGAGGATGACCGTGATGATGCTCCCTTTCACCAAAACTTAATTAGATTGTTAAATTTCCAAACTATATAGACACAGCAGCAGTGCTAACTTTACAGCAGAATTTACATGCTTTTTTATCATTACATAAAAGTCAATAGCAGGTTAACAATGTCGTGCATGCAAATAAGATAAATATAATCCTTTTAACAAATCAAATACCTAAAGCAAACATACCTAACCACTGATAGCTTTGTTTTGTGTCTGTCGACAGTTTACTACACTGATGATGATGATGATGATGAGCTTCAAGGTGAGGCAGAGGGAGTGGGGATGAGTATCGATAACTGAAAACTTTTGTAACACGGCTTTCCTTGATCATTATTAAGATGTTCCACGGAAAAACGAGCAAGCATATTATTGTAACCTTATACAGGAAAATGGCTTTTTAATACTCAATAAAAGGAAACATGTGAAGAGTTGCATTTAACCTAATTAATTGCTGCCGTAGTAGTGGCAAAGCAAACATAGTCAGTCATAGATATTTCGAAAAAAGAGAGATAATCATCATCCCCGTAATCGCATGTAGTAACAGCAAAGGTAGTAGACAATAAAATACCGGTTTTTCAGTTTATAATGAACTTGCTGCTTTCTGTTAAAGAACGATGATAAACAACAATAATGCTATAATTTAAGCCTTTGTTTCTTTCTACATCTCAGACTGTGAAATTTGTTACAACGCTTATTAAAGTTTATGCGTCCACACACAATTGAATTGACAATGGTCACAATTATGCACCGCATTGTACATGCACATTGTTGTAAAATGAAATTGTTGAGCAGTGGGACTTATTAATACTATCATTATGGATATATTAATAATTAATGAGACATAGCCTTGTAATTTTTCTTATTGTTTCGATTCGATTTGAGTGGGTTTGATAACAAGAAGTGTTTACAGCTAACAACCTAATTATGATTTCTAATATACTCATTAATTAATTCCTCTCATTATATTTCTAAAAAATTATAACATCATAAAATTATTGTTTAATTAAACTCTGTCTATGTATATACCTAGGTGAAATTGAAAGCGACACGAGGAGGGAAGAACTGATGGTTTTTTGATAACAAGTGTTTACAGCTAACAACCTAATTATGATTTCTAATAATACTCATTAATTAATTCCTCTCATTATATTTCTAAAAATTAAAACATCATAAAATTATTGTTTAAACTCTGTCTATGTATATACCTAGGTGAAATTGAAAGCGACACGAGGAGGGAAGAACTGATGGTTATTTATTACATTATGCTATACACCACAATGGGAGAGATCATTGGCATGAAAAGCAGCACTTTGCTAATTTCATTCCGGTAGCAAAGACTTGACACGCTGACACTAGCAAAAGAAACATAAAACAGACACACTCGTGCTTTTTTTTGCGAAAAAAGTTTAAATTTATTCCATGCCACAACCGGAAGGTAAAAAACTACAAAACTTATTGGTGGATAGTTTGTTCGTATCAATGGCTTGGCCTAGTTTTGAGAGAAAATGAAGAACGTGATACGGCAAAGCTACATTTATCGCTGTTTCAAAGCTTGTTCAGGTGGGTAAGGGAAGCCAAAAGTTTTACCAAGCGGAAAATCCTTCTACCTGTCACCTAAGCTAATATTTATTTTATTAATGTGACAATCTACATCCCATCGCATCTGCTGCATACATGCATGACCCATAATGGTCGTTTGTTCTCTTCTTCCACTACTGAATGGTTATCGTGACGTCCTAAGCCAAAAGTTTTACCAAGCGGAAAATCCTTCTACCTGTCACCTAAGCTAATATTTATTTTATTAATGTGACAATCTACATCCCATCGCATCTGCTGCATACATGCATCATGCATGACCCATAATGGTCGTTTGTTCTCTTCTTCCACTACTGAATGGTTATCGTGACGTCCCAAGTTGGGATTCCCAACTAACCAACATGTATTTTTGAGCAAATTATCTATGCACCTTTTGCCTTTCCGTAAAGGTTAATAACCTGCTGTTAAACGGTTTATAATTTGGCTGGAAAAGTATGTACAGTCAGAATAGAAAAGTGGGTGAGAGATATATCATCTGCATAGGTAGACATGACATGGAATTCGCATTTCAATAATTTAATGTTTTGCTGCGGTTGGCTGTTGTGTAAAGTGCTGCTCGTTAACGTGAATAAAACTTATATACAAACCTACCATTATTTTCTTGATGTTTTAGCAGTTAATGAAATTTGAATGCAAAAGCTCATACAACCGAGCTCTCCAACTCTTTTAAACGCAAGTACACGCTACAGGAGTAAGTCTGTGGGCCATTAGTCATTTGACGTATAGCTGATGGATCATAAATAAATGTTGCTGCTTGTCTAAAAATGTCACTGCACATCACTTTGCAAGTCAGTCATTAATTAGCCTCAAGCTAGACAAAAAAGTGTATGGATCCGTTTGCTCTTGTGATCAAGCCGCTGGAAATCTCACGAGAAAAAGATTACTCACACATTTATTCTGTATGCTCTCTGCCGCACATCATTCATATTTATATACAACAGGTGGAACAGAACTAATTAACACATTTCACGGACGAATTTGCACACAATTACTTTGGACTTGATTTGGTATGCAGCTGAAGTTGATGACCAGTGCATATTGTTCCGTTACCAACCATTTATACTGCTATTTGAGGTTTTAATTTGAAAGACAACTTTTTGGAACATGTGAAACCAAATCTATAATAATAAATAATAAAAATTGTAGAGCACGCAATTTTTTCTTGACAATCAGCAATTTAGCTTGCAAATTACAAATGGTTAGTTAAGTAAATTGGAAAGAGAATGGAATGAAACTCCAATCAACTAGGCGCTATAAAATATTTCATAGGTAAATAATTTATTCCTGTTAATGTGCATTTAAATTAGTTTGCAAGCTTAAAAAATAAATTGTATGCATACATAAGGATATCTTGTTAAGTAATTATGATAAATCAGATTGTTGATAACTGACAAAGCGCTGTGAACAAATGATTAGTTTTCGTTCATTCAACACCCAATAATGACATTCAGTTTACAGGAGTAGCTCAGCAGCTCAATCAGATTAAAATATATAGGGATTGTCTTAAATCAATGCATTTACACGATTTACAGTAAGTTGTAATTGACTTAAGCAAAAGTAAACTGACGATGGATGAGTTAAATGAGAATATTTTTATAGTACTGACAGCAAAATATTAGGTTATCAGCAGCACCGTAGATAACAAAAAAAAATTAACAATGCAATGCGAATAAAATAATTTCCCTCCTCCACGCACAACTTTATAACATCATCACAATAACATTGAAGATAGCAACAAAACAGTAAGCAAACATGACGTTTGGGAAATTGGCAGAGTTCAGCTGCTCTGCTCAGACATGTGCATTTATTATTTATTATTATTATAATGATTATTTTATTTTACCTCTTTGCTGATTAACGTTAAGGTGTGTTGACTGTGATAATGATAAAACTAGTCATACAACTGCAATGCAGCAGCCTACTAAAAAGCTTTAGTGCCATTGCACTATGCAGTTTAAACACGCATTCTGTCAAAACCTACACATTATTTTTTTCGAAGTCACTGCCAACCAACGACATTTCCCATTACCATTTTGTTATAACGCATGCACACAAGTCAGCAGTAATAAAATTTAAAATATGAACATTAAAATGATCATCCCCAAAATGTTTTCTCTCTGACAGATTTTTTCAAAATATGCATTTGTTCATTCAAATGGAAATGAGTAATGTGTAGATTAATTAGGTATGTGAAATTTTTCGAAAATAAGATAAAAGTTTAGAGCGTCACAGGAATAAAATGGATATATCAGCGTAGCAGCAGGAGGAGTAGATGGATAAGAGGAGCTCTACGCAAAAACGTAAACAAGAAGCTAAAAAAATTATCATCATAACAAAGTTGTACTACTAAATGATAATCTCTACGATTGTGACTCATATTTTTTGCTTTATTCTGTACAGAGAATATAAACAACAATAAACCTTAATTCAGTGGAAATTGTGCTGTTGCTCTTATAATGCAGCAGCACAGTAGCAGCAAGTAAAATAGATGATGTGATACTATACACTACTAGAGATGTAGATAATATTATTGCCAGAACAAAGTTGAATGAAACGTCATTACCATCATCAAAAGCACACCGGAAATTAACGAAACCGTGTATTAAAAGTATTTCAAGTCACCACTTTGTACACCCACAAACACAACAATCCTTCATCAACTTATTCAATGTTAAAAAAATAAAAGTAATAATTGTCTTCCTTTCATACTTTCAAAAATTTATACTCCCTGTATGCTTTGTCAACCAAGCCATATAATGATAAATACGTCGTTCCTTTCCTAAATAAAACTGCTTCTTGATGATTATTTTTTTTAAATAAAGCTTTTTGAAATTCAAAACTCGCACTCACAAATACTAGCAATCCACTTTGAACAAAATGAATGTGCAGATACGATTCTGCGACAATGATGACAATGAAAAGTCTTGTAATAACCTACAAAAGAAATCCGCATGAGGTTTATTTTCGTCTGAATGACAAACGTAAAATTTTATTGGGTTGGGATATATATAGGAATGATGATAATGATATGAAAACTCGTCTTCTAATCATGGGACACCAACAACCAACCACTCAAAAAATAATAAATAACATCCAAGAGGGCAAACAAAAAAGGACATGTTCTTCCAATCATGGTCACAGACAAACACTGTACAGTTAATCCTCAACACCAAGTTTGTCATACATACATATGCACATGCGCAATATCAGCTAATAATAATTTTGCACGCTGATTATTGCTAAATAAAAAGACGACTTGGCCGTTTCGTTCTTGGCGTGATCAAATTGTTAATCGCAACAACAGCAATAATTTGTACAAGAAACTACTTTTAATCAGAAATCAATACGCAGAGACAGAGAAACTGTCACGTGCAATTTTGGTCATCCATTTTTATCGTCTGACAATAATTGTGGTTAGAGCTGATACTTAAATACTTATTTCACGAGTTTGCATTTCTGCAAGTGCTAATTTTAAAACAATACATACAATTGTGCAGACGTAAACCTTTTTGTCCAATGTAATTTCACACTTTTAAAATTTAAAAGAACCTCGTTGTGCACACAGAATTAAAAACTTATTTACGTTCTTAAAATTGCTCTTCTGATAATGGACTGCTTTGTCACATTGATCGTGTTCTAGCTGATTGAATATTATTTACTTACCTTGTTTTATTATATAATCCAGAGAAAAAATCCACCCCAAATAAGCTGCGTACTAATCATTATTTATCTCGGAACACAAATGTTTGCTCTAATTATCAATATTTATCATCATAATCTGCACATATATTGCACTTTTCGACACTATTTATGTATTTTTAAACATAGTCACTTTATCCACTTTTTTATTTCAAAGATAAATCTTTTGAGATTCGTTACACTTTACACCTGAGAAACGGTAAAATTTCTCATTATGCTTTTTTAAACAAACATGTTGATAATCATCATGTTATAGATATTTTATCAATTTTTCACATTTTTCTCACATTTGTTCACCTCACTTTATTAACTGTTGACAACTGTCAAACTAGATCCATTCCACATCATTTTCATGAATACATTTGCAACTATACATTACCACCGTCATTCTCATCTTCATTCAATCAATTTGCTAAAATACCGCAATAACAATAAGCCAGAACTATTATCATAATAGTATAACGTGATGACTGATGATCAATAACAACTTTAATATAACATACACAACAATTATTGTTACAGACAGCTAAAAAGGTAAAATCCGTAAAAAGTGGTATAATAATAATGTGTAGCAGTAGTAGCAATCAAAAGGTATGCGCGTAAAACAACAACTACTACTACTACATTTTTATTGTTACAGAGTTGTTATAAGTCTGCTGCTGGTTCTCTCTGGTGCTGCAACTGCTGCTGCTATCATAACATTGACTGACTGCTTGAGTAAATCTATTTTAATGCTTGCTTTTCTTTAAGAAAACTTTGTACATATTAGACAGAGAATTGAAAAAAACTGTGTGAACACTGCCAGAGTTCTCGCAGTGCAGTAGGAGTATATCATCAAGTCGCATAAAACATGAAGGAAAAAAGGGAAACAAGAAAAGTGGAAAGAGAGAGAGAGAGAGATGCGATGTGTGTGGATGAGAATTGTTGTGTGAACCTATAACTAAACAAAACAGCAGCTTATTCCTCCGAATACCTACTAGTTTACAAGAGTATCAGAAAAGTAATCATACCAGAGCCAGCATGAGAGACGGAGTATTTCAATTCATTTTGTGTATGGCATAGCCAAAAAGACTGCTTCTCTGGCTTAAAGGCATGGAAAAATAACTGAAAAAAGTAAAAGCGAAGAAAACCCCAACTTATATACATAGGTATTATTACCGTGACTATCTCAATGACTATAATCCTACTCATTTACAAAACACCAACTGTATCCATCTGTCCTCACTCTCTACTTTGCTATGGCCATGTTTTTGTGCACTTTTCACTACCATTCCTTGGTAGGGCAGTCGTACAGAGCATTGCATCTTCTTATTGGCCGGCCGAGGGTTATGGGTTCGCATCCCCCAGCCGATAATTATTTTTTTCTTTTTTTTTAAATCAAAGGCACAAGAATACTTACTCTTTACCCCTTTCTCTGGATCAAGTTACCCCGAAAAAAACCGCCAAGCTCACAAAACAAACTCCAGTGCTGATAAAAAGCTCACCTGTCATACAAATATGTTTTCGGTTCACTATTACTTTTCGATTCTGTTTGAAGATTTGGAACCAAAATAACATTGTACTTTCTTCAAAATAATTGTTCTTTTGTGGAAAAAAAATCGTCCTTTTGTGGAAAAAATCGTGCTTTTGTGGAAAAAAATCGTGCTTTTGTGGAAAAAAATCGTGCTTTTGTGCAAATAATTGTGCTGTCGAGAAAATAATTGTGCTTTCGAGCAAATAATTGTGCTTCACTTCGTGTTGAAATACACAACGTTAAATATTTTAGTTATTATCGTAGTTAAAACTATGCCATGTTCAAAAATAGATTAACTAATTTGTGTATCCCTACTAATATATAATTTAACGAGATTTATTCGTCACACTCCCACTATCCCTTCTGTGTTAGCTGCTGTACCGTATAGCAACTGCAGCACTGCTCGCAGTTCTGTCTCTTCTTCTCCCTCCCACATTCCCATCCATTGTAATGAACACTCTTTACTCCATTTACGTGTTTTTTACCTCCATTTCATGATAACACTCGGTAGCGCAGTGGTAATGAGCATGATTTTTCCATAGAGGTCACGAGTTCGATACCTCAAGTCGTCATTCTTTTGTTCTTTTTTAAAATCAATTATTCCTCATTAAAAAAATGTAAATATAGCAGCCAGGCAGGTGTGTTTCCATCAGTATTTAATCTTTTGTCATCACTACAATACTAAGTTGCAAAAGCTATTGAGAAATGTGTCTGTCTGTCCGTCTTTTTGTTAACACGATATCCCGAAAACCATTAATGCTATTCCAATTCTGTTTTCGCCAATCGATTCCTAATCCTTTGGCACAGCCCTGGAAAAATTTTGAACTCGATTTATTGACGGCAACCATTAAAAACCGTTACGACTTAAATTTTTATGTCGTTGCATATAGGATTTAATGGATGTATCATATCATTCGATAGCTGACAGCTTGAAACTGATTCTGACAGTAAAATTTTGAAATACTACATAACCTTTCAGCCTTTACAACGATTTTTAATTTTTAATATTATACAATTAACGCTTTATGTATGCTTCAGACGTTCTAACTATACTTTAATCGTTTCTAAATATACATTAAACGTTGTATTTTATTTTAAAGGTTTTCATATTTACTTAAAATGTTTCCATATTTACTTTCAACGTTTTGTATGTATTTTTCATATTTTATTTTATCTGCAATCTTTTGCAACTTTCCTGCACTTTCGACTGTCGGTTTATTTCTATATTGTGTGATTGTGTCAATTGTGTGTAGCTGATGATGTGGTAATCAGTC
>JAANSP010000813.1:0-18381 GCA_036850745.1 Homidia socia | reverse complement strand
ATAGCAAACATCACACGATTCGCATTGTTATAACAGTAGCAGTAATAACCATCTCGTTTAATAAAAAAGGTAACATGCTAGAAAAACTCGGAATTTTTTTATGCATGTTCTTTCAACTTTTTAGCTCGCTTCTCCTCCAAATATTAACAAAAAAGATCAAAGTTTAGATAGCCTGCTCCAAATATTTTGATGTGATGAAATATAAAATGATAATGTTAAATTGCTGCTGATTTATTAAATATTTTATAGACTTAACTTTGCTCGTAATATGAGAAAAAACAAAATTTGATGCCTAATAAAAAATTATGCCCATTAATTTTGTATGGTAAGTATTCGCGTCATATATGCCAAATAATGCAGTTTTGTGGATTGTGCAGGTTATGAGGTTCCTTCCACCAGGATTTTGGCTCTTCATCATTATTACTATCGCACAAGGCTATTGCGCAAAGAAAAAGTACACTAGAAAAAAAAATTCGCAATTTTCTCGCAATTTTCTTGCGAGGTATTAACCTATTTCTGGAAGCACGAAATACAATATAATGATCATTTTAATTCTGCTATTTTGCACACCTTCCTTTACACTCATTTCAAACAAGATTGTCTAAAGCGTGTTTGTGTAGGCGGATAAAAGAAAAAGATTATAATAAAGGAAGAGCACATGCTACTAATATTATTAATGAATGCATAAAATCTCTGCTGAGAAGTATCATGGAACCAAGTTAATGGAATACCTTTTTCTCTTAGGCTAGAGAAGAGTGATTCAGCACAAAAAAAATTGTTATTTCAGCTTCTCTTTTCCCAAAGTGCTATAATGAACTTTTTTTATATTAAAAACGGACTTGCTACCGTTTCACCCATCTGCTTCTTTGCTTCTACCGTGATGTTAGTGAAGTGAATGCAAGTGGGAATAAGTGTAGTGGGTAGTAGCGAGTCGCTTTACTTCTACATTACTTGCTTCTGACCCTTTTATTCCGCTGGTCTGACTAAATACTTTCCATTTTATAATCCCATTTCTTAGCATGATGACCAAGGAGAAGTAACAAGATGAAGACGAAGATGGTGATGCGCTCACAAAATTTTAAGGCTTTGTAATTGAATTCCCCAAAATAGCTCAAAATCTGGAATGAACTGAGTCTCAAGTGCCACTGCTATTTTTGCTCTTTTTCCACTGAAAACAAGCTCGCGTCAGGAAAGCGAACTAAAATACGAAATATAATAATAATAATAAATAATAATTGAGTAAACAGCAGCAGCAGCAGCATCCACTCCATTTTAACATTCTCCTCCACTCGACTCGACTTAATTGGACTATTCATTCATTCTTCATTCATAGCAACAACTTTGCAATATGGCTTGCCTCAATGTCATCATCCGCTCTCTCTATGCCACACTGTCTTTCCGTACTATTGGAAAAGTCGCTCTCTTTCTAGCAACTTCTTTAAAAGAAGAAAAAGAAGGAAACAGATATTTTCCAGTTGAGTGAATACGCCCAGAAAAGAAGAAGTAATGTCGTCATCGTCAACATTATATCATCTTTGTCATTTTCAGTTTTTCTCCATCTATATTTATTCTTCACTATCTCCTATCATCATCCTTTTTCTTTTAAAAGAAGGAATATTTTTTTTCGGTGGTGATAGTATTTATAGGAGAAGTAGTAGCAGATATTTAGGTATACTTAATACCACGGAACGAACTGAGAACATCACTTAAGTTATTAGAGAGCCTGTCATTCTCCTTTTTCGAGAGGTTCTCTTCTCAGAGACGGAGACTACTGGCTGGCAAGCCAAAGTGAAAAGGAGACGATGAGATGAGATCCAAACAGCAGGGAACAACGACATTTGGTCCATCTCCCAGGATTTTTCGAGTTGCGTCCATGCGCTATACCCTATAAATTCTTCACTGTTGATTCTTTTACATTTGCAAGCTTAGTCATCGTCTTAATCCTTATCGTCACTCAACCAAACTACTTATTATAAATTTTCTTGGAAAAAGCACTTTTTGGGGCAAGGTGCGATACGCGGACTATATCATTTTGACAGGAAAAGAAGAAAAAGTGAATTTTACAAATGTAGCAAAAATATAAACCAACGTTTTCGTCATGGAAAAATGTGCTGAAAACTCAAGTGATGTTATTTGTAAGTGCATCATTTAGCTTAAAAAGTTTTGTAAAAAATAATATTTTTTTCGCTCGCAAACATCACATGAGCAACAGCAGGAGGCAGTCTGATTCATTTCCCATTCCGTTTTCAATGTTTCAGTCAAGTCACAAATTTCCCTTGAAAAAATTACATACTCATTATGATATTATTAATAGCATGTCTGTATTTTATGTAGGTACAAGCATGTTTGCATATTTTTTGCAGACATGCTTTTTAAAGTTAAAAAAATTCCTCAAAGTCGTACGTATTAAGGTTTGATTAGTTGGCCAACCTATTCTGGATTTTTTTTTTCCCTTGAAAAAATTACATACTCATTATGATATTATTAATAGCATGTCTGTATTTTATGTAGGTACAAGCATGTTTGCATATTTTTTGCAGACATGTTTTTAAAGTTAAAAAAATTCCTCAAAGTCGTACGTATTACGGTTTGATTAGTTGGCCAACCTATTCTGGATTTTTTTCTCTGTTGCCGGCTTCTGTTTGTTTCTTGTCAAATGCCTCACTAGTTCCGAGACAAATGGCCATCATTTGCATAAATATTACAACCCATTACATTTCCAAAGAGAGCAGAAGAGGACATACACACAGAGAGAGAGAGAGAGAGCGAGAGTAAAAGAGAAATTTTTTCTTTACATACCAGCAACAAAATCCTAGAAAGCAGATGTAGCTGTTTGAGATAGAAACGAGTTGTTTTGGTAAAAAAAACGGTCGTGAGATAAATGGCTACAACCACTACCAGCACTCTGCTGCCGCATCAGTAGAAAAAAGAGGCTTAATGGCAAGTGTCACACACGCACACAAATTTGTAACTTTTTGAGTAGAAACGTATGTGGTGGAAGTAATTGGCAGAGAACTATAGGAAGGTCTTGGGTAAGTAGAAAAAGTACCAAATTTTTTTTTGTGGAAACAGCAGCCACAGCAGCAGAGCAAGTCAAGTAAATCAGGTTACTAATAATATTAAAAAATAAAAAATGTATAGGGATATGATCCATGGTGCTCTTTTCTTTTATGGTGTACACTGCTGCTGCTACTGTGTGTGTGCTTGTGATGCGCAACACAACCGCACGTTAAGACCTCGCTTACTTACTTGCCTGGAATGAGGAAGTAGTAGACACGCGTGAATGAATGAATAAATATTGAAAGAAAGCTGTAGTAATGAATATAAATTGAGTGGATTAAAGAGCACCAGGCATGCACAGCGGATCTACACACCAAAGTGATAGTCTTCATTTCTTTTATAAAAAATAAAAAGGTGGGGTAAATGTGGAAAGGTTTATATACAAAAAATATATTTATACTTAATGAGTCCACTTTTTTGTTATTTTATTTTTTATTTGAATGGAATGAATGAATATAAGCTACAAGAGAAATGATTGAATGAGCCGTACGCACTACAAAAAGTGAACTTTTTTGTTGCAAGTCACAAAAGTAAAATATAATAATATAGCTTATAAATAAATGTTGAAAAAAGTTAATGAGGTGTAATAACAACAATTGCATTTATGATCGTCGGTGGAAAAATCTTTTGTTAAAACTGCTCCAAATACAAGAGGAAAGCTGGAGAATGAAGTTAAAATTGACAAATGCTTAAATTGTATTGACTTGCTTAAAATGTATAGCTACTTGTGACATTATCTTGAATGAAATATTTTCACGACATTATCTTGTTGTCTAATTGTATTCTAGAATCCCTTAATAACATACAAATAAAGTTCCCCGTTTGAGGTCTTGCCAAAGTTACTATTTAGCCTACTTTTTGAAGCAATATTGCAACTTCAACCGCAGCGAACCTGCATACTAAAACACCTGTACTTTGTTCGTCCAAATTTGTTCTTGAAATTTACAAACTGGCAAATAGGTTCATCAAAACTTGTTTCAATGTAAAAATTGAATATTATTTATTTATGTATCTACTTAAAAATTGAGGTTAGATCTAATATTCTCTACTGCATTTTATTATTATTTTATTTTGTTCGTAGACGTTAGCCCCATAAATTTTTACTGTTATGTACATAATATGTCCAATGACTGCATAAACATAAAATATTCCTACGTACACNTCTACTGCACTTTATTATTATTTTATTTTGTTCGTAGACGTTAGCCCCATAAATTTTTACTGTTATGTACATAATATGTCCAATGACTGCATAAACATAAAATATTCCTACGTACACTCATCATAGAATAAAATGGAAAGTGGTTCGCAACTTCAAAGAATTTTGACATGACGCAGGTCGGGAAAATGGAATATTTTTTTCCGGCTACACTGTTTCTGTAGTACCCTTTCTGTTTCTCCGCTCACTTTAGACTTTTCCTGGCAGTCGGGTTGAGTTTAAGTTGTAACACGACAACTTACTTAAAATACCTCCATAGTATCCACCTTATATACTCGATTATTTTTTATATAAAAAATTTTCCTTGTCTTTTCTCCCATCATCCACTTTTATATTTGTAGCAGAGAGAAAGAGAGAAATAAAGAATGGATCCAGTTGTAGAGATGTGAAAGCGTATATAACGCACCGCACTACTTTGTACACATTTGAAAGAGAATGAGACAATGGCAATTCACATTTCACACTCGCCAAATTACTTTTCTCCATCCGCATTCTCTCTCTCTTATTACACCACTACTCTTTTACAATAAAATGTAGCTAAGAGAGAAATAAAGAATGGATCCAGTTGTAGAGATGTTAAAGCGTATATAACGCACCGCACTACTTTGTACACATTTGAAAGAGAATGAGACAATGGCAGTTCACATTTCACACTCGCCAAATTACTTTTCTCCATCCGCATTCTCTCTCTCTTATTACACCGCTACTCTTTTACAATAAAATGTAGCTGGCCAACAATTGCAGTGTGCAATAATAATATACAGCATTATGATCAAGATCTGTACAGTGGGCAAAGCCACTTTTGAACAAGTTGGGATGAGTCTGTAGGTTGAGAGCGTAGCTCCATGAAACATTTATTACTAAATGATGCGTGACTACTACTTACTCTATACACTCAAACAATGTCTTTTTAATGAACAATACTCTTTTACAATAAAATGTAGCTGGCCAACAATTGCAGTGTGCAATAATAATATACAGCATTATGATCAAGATCTGTACAGTAGGCAAAGCCTTTTTTGAACAAGTTGGGATGAGTCTGTAGGTTGAGAGCATATCTCCATGAAACATTTATTGCTAAATGATGCGTGACTACTACTTACTCTATACACTCAAACAATGTCTTTTTAATGAACAACGTGTTATACCATGTCTAATAAAGTAGGCTGTTACTATTATTATTATATTGTTATGGTTATGATGCCATTTTCCCTTTTTCATTTTTTCCAGCAGCTGTGTAATGTTGTCATAAGCCAGGCAAAACTAACAACTGCAGTCAACAAAAATAATGTTGAAAAAATCTCACAGACTTAAAGAGAAAAAGACAGGAGGATGCTCTCTTTTCTTGCACAGACAACGAGAAGAAAACACTGAAAATATAATATCACTGCATTACCTTCCTTTTTCCCTGTAATGTTTGCTTCTTTGTATAATAATGCTGGGAGAATAAAAAAATAAACAAGAAAAAATGTCTATAATGCAGCATTATCATCTCATCATAAAAAAGATACAAAGGCAGCGTGATGAACAAGCTCAAGTCATTCAAGAACTTACATAAAGAAATAGACAACGAGAAGAAAACACTGAAAATATAATATCACTGCATTACCTTCCTTTTTCCCTGTAATATTTGCTTCTTTGTATAATAGTGGTAGGAGAATAAAAAAGTAAACAAGAAAAAATGTCTATAATGCAGCATTATCATCTCAACATAAAAAAAGATAAAAAGGCAGCCTGATGAACAAGCTCAAGTCATTCAAGAACTTGAATAAAGAAATTTATTTTCTTCATTCAAAACTTGCCCTTTTTGTGTGGGAATATTTGCAAAAATGTATATGCATTCAGAGAGAAGAGAAAGGAATCCCAAGTGAAGGGCAAATTGTTATGCTTATTTGGGTACGCGGTGACCGGGAAAAGTAGCAGCCGGGATGAAAAAAATGAAGCAAGTTGATGCGTGCAAGTTGTAGCATTTATAATACGGCTGTATATTTCAAGTAGTAAATAAATATAACTTTTTGTTGTTTTTATTTACACAACAAGAGAAAAAGAATTCATTTCTGCCTTTGACATTTCTATTATTACGCTGCTTATTATGTAATATATTAGATTGCAGAAATGCAGAGAAGATAAAAAAGTGTGGGGAAAATGAGAATACCTATTTAAATGTGCAATGAAGGCTTTACGCTGAAGCTTTTACATTTTTATCAGAAAATAAAGCTGCTGTTATATTATAGTAGACAGTTGTAGTAAATGAAGTGATATTGGTAGGAATACAGTAAAAATTATTGTTATGTAGAAAATAAAATAAACACAAGAGGAAATTGTGTGTGAGAAAGAGAGAGAGGAAAAGTCTAAATTGAGACCGTGCTATGATGATGATGATGAGATTGTTATGGCAGAGCAGAAAATGTGAGTAGGCCGAGCAGTGATATATCAACTTGTTCAAACAAATCCTCTTTTTTATGAGGATGCTCTTTTCTTTCTTTCTCTCTCTCCATTTTAGACTCCTGTGAAAAATGTGCAAAACGTCGTAATATGCAAATAATATGTGAAAGGGAAAAAAAGGATTGGGAAAAAAGAAGATGTAAAGTCTATTTACTTATTTTTTTGTTTTAAAGTCAAAAGTAAATGTTGCATATTATGTTGCTTTTTTATGGAATTTTTTTTATTTTTGAAATTGACAACCTTGAAAATGATTTTTTTGTGTACGAAGCTTTCACAAGAGACAAACAAAATATATTAATGTTCTCTAGATTTTTTTTCTTCAAAATGACAGTGTTGCTTTAAGCTACATGCAACTCAAAAAATATTGCATTTCTTGTGTAATGTTTTTTTTCTCTGGCAAAACAAACAGAGTGAAAACAAATATTAAATCTTCTCCGGAAATGCAGAGCTGTTTGTTTTATTCAGTGTTTCTTGTGAAACAGCAGAAAATCAGGTCGCAGACCACTTCTTCTCTTGACCTTATAATTCCTCCTAAATTTATAATTGGCGATTATAACAGCCAGTTTGAATAGGAAAACAACAGTTCAACTGTCAGTTTTCTTTTCTCCTTTTTTTTTCTTCAAAATGACAGTGTTGCTTTAAGCTACATGCAACTCAAAAAATATTGCATTTCTTGTGTAATGTTTTTTCTCTTTGGCAAAACAAACAGAGTGAAAACAAATATTAAATCTTCTCCGGAAATGCAGAGCTGTTTGTTTTATTCAGTGTTTCTTGTGAAACAGGAGCAGAAAATCAGGTCGCAGACCACTTCTTCTCTTGACCTTATAATTTCCTCCTAAATTTATAATTGGCGATTATAAAAGGCAGTTTAAATAGAAAAACAACAGTTCAACTGTCAGTTTTCTTTTCTCCGAGGAACTTTATATGGAGAAAGCTTACCTATATGCAGTTCTGACTATTCGGAAAATAAAAAACGAAAGTGACCATTATATGCTAGCAGCCACGTTTTAGAACTTTCACTCAACTTTAAGAACAGACTGGTGTTGTTCAACCAAATTAAGTATTCACGAACAGAGAAAATCATGATTTATTACTAGAAAACCCTTTCCTCTCTTTTCTTTATAAGAATATTATGCAGTTGTGTAGTAAATTCAGAAATTTGTATTAGGATGAAGGTTGATAACAACATTGCAGAAATATAGCAGTGTTCAGATAACTTTAAGAACAGTCTAGTGTTGTTCAACCGAATTAAGTATTCGCGAACAGAGAAAATCATGATTTATTACTAGAAAGCCCTTTCCTCTCTTTTCTTTATAAGAATATTATGCAGTTATGTAGTAAATTCAGATATTTAGGATGAAGGTTGATAACAACATTGCAGAAATATAGCAGTGTGCAGAGTGCAGGGACACACACACTCTCTCTTTCTCCCGAACATTAAGTAATATTTCACACGGCCAACGTGAAAAAGGAAATACAAAGTGACAAGAAGCAGTGGCGTGTCCAAATTGCATTCATAATCACAACACTCGGTATATAATGCCGCACTATATTACTCCTCCTGGTGCTGACATGTTTGTTTAACATTAACTCACTTATTCATTCTCTTTCTATTCTTCTGACCGCGTGAAAAGATGAATGATGCAATGCAAATGTAAAATATTCTGTGGTCTCGTCTGGTTCGGTTAACTTGAAATAAATTATATGTCGGTTTTTTACTTATAATTCATTCATTAAGTTGAAAAAAATCTTACCGATAATTGTAGCTAGAATAATGAGTGTGAGTACCACTCCTATGATAACCCTGACAGCAAAGTCTCTTGTAACTTCGGCCGCTTCCTCAGTCCCGTTTTTACTTGAAAAGGTACAATTTTCAATTATAATACTAGTCAAGTTACTACACTCGGGTGGCGAGATGAACGGGTTTTGACTGCCATCCACCAGACTGTACGTATCGTCCAGATCACTCATTCCTACTCCACCACCCCCTCCCCCGCCGGGATCGTCTTCGTATTCATCGGGGAAAATGGGAGAGTAGGGGTCCATTGAGGAATACTTTATGTTACTCATTCTTTTCCTTAAATTTATTTTTCTCACTGAATAATATAAACTAACACACACAATAGCAATTATACTAATAAACACACACTTTTTCAAGAGGTTCTCAACAGATTTTTTTTATTACTGCTGCTTTACTAAACAAAAATTATAATTTTGGGCTACACTGGTTTATAAATGTAACGATTTCCCCAAAAAAACCAAATTTCTTATACTTTCTACTTTTTTCTGAAAAATAGAAATAAATGCCCTTGTAAAGCAGAAGCAACAACAGCAACAATATTGTTGTCAGTCTAACAACATAACATCAATAATAATTAAGCTCTCAATGAATAATATAAACTAACACACACAACAGCAATTATACTAATAAACACGCACTTTTTCAAGAGGTTCTCAACAGATTTTTTTTATTACTGCTGCTTTACTGAACAAAAATTATAATTTTGGGCTACACTGGTTTATAAATGTAACGATTTCCCCAAAACCCAAATATCTTATACTTTCTTCTTTTTTCTGAAAAATAGAAAGAAATGTCCTTGTAAAGCAGAAGCAACAACAGCAACAATATTGTTGTCAGTCTAACAACATAACATCAATAATAATTAAGCTCTCAACTACGTTGTTTTCTTGTGAAGAAGCAAACTCTGCCACAAGGAGGAACAAGAAGAATAATGTCTATTGCAGCTGCTTTTTACGTCTGTTGTGGTCTTTCTTTTTTCTGTTTCTTTCTTTTGTTTTCCTTTTCCGTTTCTCCTTGTGTCTTTCACTACTCCCCGAGACTTGAAGAATGTTGGTCTACGTGCGGAATTTGGACACATGGATTGTATAAATTGTAACAGCTATATATGGTCTTAGTGTCTCTTGTGTTTACTTAGCCCGTCTTGTGAGGGCTCAGAAAATGTGCTCTTCCAAAATCCTCAACATGGTTGTCGCCGCAACAGTGGCAATCTTGATACTCTCATTTGTCGCAACACCAACAACACCACCACTACTACTACTACTTCCAGCGGCAGTATCAATGGCAGTAGTGGCATCTATTACTGCGCTTCTCATTATTATTGTTATCATTGTAATCATCATGATCAAGAAACATTGCATTGCTGTTGCATAAAGAAAGTAAAATATGGAGGAGGTGGTAATCGGAAAATATATATTTTATTTTGGGGAAAATGTAAAAACTTTTTTTTTCTTATTCACAAGTGCAGGTTGACCGCTGTATGTATACAGAGCTGATGCAAAAGTTGTTTGGAGAAAATTGCAGGGATTATTATTATTGCTCAGCCTTTTTTTATCTGCCACGACGCCAATGCTGTTGGTTTGATGTGATCTTTTCACGTCTCACGTACTCCCTCGCAGGCTCATGGACAAACGAGGAAAAAGTAGAGCTGCTTTTTTGTTGGGAAAAAATATAATGTACAAAACACTTGTATTACTGCTGCTGCTGGTCAATATTACCGTCACACACTGTAAAGGTCACTGTACACGGAAACAATTACGACGGAAAAGGTTTTTACGAGAGGTTAGCAGTTAGTGTGCGTGAGAGCAGATATGTGAAATTGTACACTGTAATAAAAATGTATCCGGTCTGGTGGTAAAGGTGAAGGATAACATTTTTGCTTTTCTAATAGTAGCTTTTTGTCTCTTTAGGAAAAAGTAGCAGTTTACCCCATTGTTCAATTTTCTTTGTGGCGTTACCAATTTAACCAATTTATTAGATTTGCACAAAAGTATTTCAAGTTGACCGTACAAAAAGGTCAAAACTTGAGAGTAAAATGCATTTTCAATTGCAGCCAGTTAGTATGCTAATATATTTTTTTTACTTTGTGTAGACAGTTTGCTTGTATATATTTCTATACGCTATTCTCTTTCTCTCTCTCTCTCTCTCTATCCGAGGGTGTTTCTGCCAGATCGAGTGATCGAGGGCGACTAAACTATGTGTCTTGTGTAGAGGCTCTTTTTCCTTCACGTACTACACCCATACAACAAGGTATAGGGAAAATGTGCAAAAAAGTGGTGGCAGTGGTTGGTGTTTCTTGCTTGCTCCACTACCGTTATATCACAAGCACTTTACTTGCTCACTCCTTCCTGCTCTCTGCTTCTTCACTCAAGAGAAAAAAGACTCTCTGCTTCTGTGACTGTTGTGTCTACTGCCATATCGCACCACCATCTCCACCAACACTAGTCGAATCACTAGGAAAGGCACTACTAAACATCAACCTGCAGCTCTAGCAAGCATGAAGCACTCACTCCCGTTGCCCATCTTCTTGCTTGGCTTCCACATTTTCTGGAGTGCGAGTGAGCTTGACGAACAGAGAAAGTAGCAGCAAGAGCAAGGGCAAAAAACTGGGTGCATACAAGAAACAAGACTGGCAAAAGGTGTGTATATATACTCTTATTGCTAAGCAAAATGCATGTATATCAAGAAACAAGACTGGCAAAAGGTGTGTGTGCATACTCTTATTGCTAAGCAAAATGCATGTATATTTTCCTCCTCTAATGAAAGTGGGCTTGGTGAAAGGAAAAGAGAAATACATGCCTATAATAATACTTACTGCTGTTGCTTCTGCTGGGGAGCAAAATGAAAAGGGTGCAACATTCTCTTCTTCAGCTTTTTATAAAAAAAAGTGGAAGAGAAGAGCATAACAATAATAACCCTTAGACAGACAACTAGCTTCCTTCCCTTTTCCTTCCGATATCATCATCTTTTTTTTCTTTAAAAAAGTAAATTTGTGATCTTGTCAGGTTTGGTGGATGTTGCAAAGGAAGGATGTCTATTTTGATTGAATCTTATTTTTACGGCTCTTAAAAAGAAAATGATGATGATAAGTTGTATATTGTAAGTTATAGGTAGCTGATTGATAACACAGCATGTTAGTATGTAGGGATATAGATTTTTTGTAAAAAAAGCTACAACTAAATTAAAAAAATTAATATTGCAAAAAATATTTACGCAACTTTTTTGATTCCACTCCGATTTCAGTTTAGTAGTTCTGAGAGAAATGTAAGTACCTAAAAAACCTGCGGCTGTTTAACGGTGACATAACGTGTTTGAGAAAATGATTTTCCCTTACTGTTACAACGCATGCATTCGTGCATAATGTATTACTTCACTCTGAAGAGACTGAAAATCCCTCTGGAGTTTGCCAGAGTGAGTGACAAAGTACCTGCAACCTTCCCTTTTTCTCCTTTTTTTGCTCACCATCTAGAAAAAGGGGTCTTTTTATTGACTAGAAAACTGACTGAAATGGAGCAGAGCAGCGAAACTGTCCTGCTTCCTTGGTTTTGTTCCACCTGTCTACTTTCGTCCAATCAGCGACAACGACAATAAGCCAAGTCAAGCGACCGCAACCAGAAGCCAGTGTAACATCAAGACAACAAAAAAAGATGCACTGCAGTGGAGATAGATATATAGATACATTCTGACATCTGATCAAGATGGTCATCATCATAATAAAGCAGCAGCAGTCATTTAAGTTGAGTGCAGCAGTGTAGCCAGTCATCCCTATTATTCGATAAATATGCTACTGCTACTTTTTTTATATAAACCCTTTGGGCAGACACACAGAACCGATGGCCTTGTCACTCGCTCTTGGTATTAAACTTTCATGACAGTTTGATCATTTGACAGGAAAGTTTTTGATTTCAAAGTTTTCCGCCTTATTTACTCATACAAATGATAAGAATTGCCCATTTGTATTCCCAAGGCTTACTAACTCTGACTCAATCATATGAGTGGCTGGAATTAACATTGAGAGCTATACTGATACACCGCAGCAAAGTAAGCAAAAAAATAATTGCGAAAAGAAAAGTTTTCATTTCAGGTCCATTTTCGTCTCAAATTGGATTCTTTAAAAATGATAAAATGGCAAACAAAGGTAAACAAAGAAGAAGTAAACGATTTTTATTTTGGGAAGGACTTTTTCAATTTAAAATCTACTCGTTACATAATGACGTATTTCAACATTTAATAAAATAAATGAAAAATAGGGCTGCTTATTGTGATGGATGAAAACAGTAATAATATTTATTAGCAAAAACATCTACAAAATTTCATTATCATCTCTTTTGAATAAAACATTATTAAATAGGCAAATATTTTTTTCACGGTTGGTAGTTATATTTAAAGAAGCCCAGCACTAACAAACATGAAACAACTCTCCACAAACAAAGCTATTCCAGTCTCATGTTTCCCAGAACTTTTTTTTGTCGTTCGAAAACTTTAAAAAAAGCAATCATAATAACAACCAACTTTATTTTTATCTTAGGTATTTGATTTCTTCCCCGGGGAAGTACTACCCATTTTCCATTCTCTGGTCCATTACAGTCTTCTTGTCCGTAAAGGTAAATAGCATATTATTTGAATCACTTTTCAAAATGAATTCCCTTTCATTGTTAAAATGACGCCATCAGTTTTTGCAAGTTGACGTAAGCCACAGAATATATATAAAATGTCTCAAGAGCCAATTTCAATACCTTTTCTCTTTAAACTCAAGTGTATAAAGATAACCAACAAAAAGGAAAATGACTTTTGTATCCTTGCTGCTAGTATTTGTCATTTTACCGCAAGATAAATATAACATAAAATTATAGAGAACAATAATATTTTACTGTTTTACATTAAGTTAGGTATTCCCAATCGTATGCATATTTCCCACCGTACCGTAATTATTAATAACCTCAAAAACAACCACACAATCAGCCAACTTGTAAAGTTATGAATTGGATGGAACGGGTAAAAGGAGTGTAATTTTAATCAAATTTAGTCTACGTTATCATCATCTCATGCATTAAGTATGATTATTATTAGCAGTGGTAACAGTTTTTCTATAAATCATGTAATCACAATCTTGTTCTCTGAACCTCTGCTGATCCATTTTAACATGTACTTTCTCCGTGTTTTCGAAGGAATTTGCTGTTTTTATTTTTTATTCTCTTTTAGCTTACACTTGCTCAAGTAATTATAATCTGCGTTGTTGCAATAAATTTCAATGTCATCACGCCACACTATATGCCATGCCATATGTCAGTCACCTGAATACATACCAAGGAGCAGAGCAGAGAGAGCAGAGCACATGTTCAAACATTTGTATACTTGTTGTGGTTCACCTTTTGTGCTGCTGACAGTAAAAAGAATTTTCTCCTAGTTGGTTCACAAAATTCCCTGCAAACTTTTCCCCACATTTTTGGATCCAGTGTCTTTGCCTTGACGGCTTTAATGTTTATATAAAATGCTGCAACATTTTCCCTAAAAGTATTACAAGTGTGTTGTACACACAAAAAGTGAGTAGAGGAGCCAAGTTGGAGTTGAGAGAAAAAGGAAATTGGTAAAACAAAACCGCAGTGAAATGAGGAGCTTATTGCTCCCTCACAATTCCCGCACCGCCGCAACTGCACAAAAGAGTAGTTTCATTCTTGCCTCCAAACTCGGTAATCAGCAGTTGAATGAAAAACAGGGCGTACCTACCTATTTTGCTCATATTATTATTAGTAGACTTGGGTACTTGTACATTTTTTTTCCTGTACATGTGCAGAGATTTGTGCTTGCATTATATATACCTAACTAAAGCGATAATAATATCCTAATGGAGCAGTCAAAAAAGCTAAGCTTTCTCGTGCGTCTCATTACTTTATAATGAGAATTAGTATCCCTTTTCTGGGCAAAATAGTCCATGAAATATGCAAAGAAAACGGCGCATATTATAAGTTGATGGATCCGCAAAGTAATTGCTGCCGAAAAAAGGAAAAGTATACCTTATACCCATTATCCCTTATATTCGCTTTGGCTATCATTAAACGGGTAATTTATTTTTGCTTCAGTATGTTTTACCGAGGCTTAAAAAATACTAAACTGTTTTCGCTACTTTGCTGTTACCGTTTATTGTAAATGTTATTTTTTCGAATCAAAGCGGAGAAAGGAGACTCCCTAGTTTAAAAAAAATATTTTATTGAATAATTTATTTTTGCTGTGCAATTAAGTTGGTAAACCACATCATCACACGTGTGTTTCGGTGGACGTTTCCTAAAAACCACAACAAAAAAATAATCGACATCAACTAACCATACATGCCTGCTATTGTTTGCGGTTGGTTGGTTGGTAGTTGCTAGCTAAGCAAAATGAAAATAGCAACTTGGGTAGTAGAAAATGAAGGCATGTAAAAATGTCACCATCATCACCATCAACAGGCCAAGATGCAATCTTCCACAAAATTATATTTTATAGAATCCAGTACACTCGGCAATTACGCAAAAAAAAACAAAAGCGGATCACAACGGCTCAAAGTTATAATCAGCATGAAAACTCATTCTCAAGACGTTTAAAATTGCAGGGTATATTTCCTTCCTGCTGCCTGCCATTAGAAAAAAAACGCGTTGAATTTAACCACCTGCACAAAAAACTACGGAACCGCTCGATTAGCTTTAGCTCTGAGGACAATGTCGTCGTCGTCGTCAAAAATAAATGCAGCAGCTGCTGCTATATACGTTCTGGACATTTGAACCAACATTTATTGCATGTTTTACTGAGAAAAGTGGTTTATTATTATATTTTTCCTGCGTCGCATTTTGGAATGGAGTATTTCAGTGGAATGGGGGTTTTAAGAAACGAGCTTTTATTTATTAATAAAAGAAACGTCCATAATAATAATTTTACTGCCAAAAAGGGAGAACTGATTACATCGTAGTTCTCATTTGTTTTTTTCCTTCTTTTTTGAGAATAAACAGAAAAGAAAAAGTAAATAATTTCGTATAAACTTATTCCTGCCTATTTTTTAAATGGTTAAATCCGAAAGTAGTCAAAAGAACGTTCATTTAAAAGCTTGATTTTGGAAAACGAGTCTTTAGAGTCTCTCAGGTTTGCAAAAATAAAATCAAATCGCAATAATTACGACAGTTTTGTCATTTTAAATTTGGACGTCGCTTCTAGTTCCTCAGATCACAAAACTGTTTTCACT
Organism: Homidia socia; assembly: GCA_036850745.1. Classification (NCBI taxonomy): domain Eukaryota; kingdom Metazoa; phylum Arthropoda; class Collembola; order Entomobryomorpha; family Entomobryidae; genus Homidia; species Homidia socia. The sequence goes on along the minus strand of JAANSP010000813.1, from coordinate 2,646 downwards.
CAGTAATATTAAAAAAATATCCTGCCTGAAGGCTTTTCGCTACGGAAAATGAAATACGTTGTTCAAAAGTAAGTGGAAAATATATTTTTCAAGTTCAAAGGTGCTATACGCGTAATGTAGATTGACGACGTTGACGGTAATTGCCAATTTTGCATTTTAAATAGATCATAAAACCTGAATAAGAGATTTTATGTAACATCTCACCATGCTTATTAACCCAAATACGTACGTATAACACACGGAAGCGTCTTCTTCATCTTACGCAACTTTATTCGACAATGCTGACAGGTGTGGTTCGTAGAAGGTGTCCTTTTCCATTGCGACATAATTTACAACAGAACTCAAATAATGCTCATGCACACTTTATAATTGCCTCTGTATATTGCACATTTGCTTCTTTTCCTTGAAAATTTTCCTTTGAAATATTTTCTAGTAAAACTACATGTGCTCGATTGCCATTTTATGCAATGCACGCGTTCTACTTAAAAATCAAATCAAAAATATTCTAAGCCCATTTCGTCGTTTTTCACTGTCTAACAAATAAATCTAAAAGTTGAGCACCCGGAAATGCAAATATATGCAACGAATATACAATTACACCTATCAGTAAGGGAAACCCGCTAAAACGTTCTCGTTCCCTGAATGGGCAAAAAAAATCAAAACATAAGTCCAAGTCATATGATTGAAAAGCAAGTCGGACAATTATGATACTTCTCAAAAAAGTGGTACATAAACAACAACATTGATTCCAAAATTTTCCTTGCCCAAGTTTAGCTTTTACATCCATTTTTCATTCCTCATGTTGCTTTCCATCCATTATACTTTCCCAAACAAAAATTCTTGTCATATGACAACGAATTAGGTATTTACTAGCTGATGAAACTTTTTGGTTTGCACAACCCTTTTGTCTTTTTCTTAAAATGAGAGAAAAATCAATACTTGAAAACTTATCAATCAAAGTCGTCACTTGACCTTTTTCCAACAAATCTATATTAACAAGCTTGTATAAACTTTCATATATTTTTAGCACTGACGTGAATGAATTCTCTGAAGAGAATCAGTCTTATATAATGATGATAATGATGATGATGAGTGACACAACTCATTACTTCCAATATTTTTTGGCTATCTAAACTTTTTTTAATAGTTTCTATCAATCTGTTACTGATGGGAAGAGAGAGTAAAAGTGTGAAATAAAATGCTTGAGATTTTAGTGAGATCGTCTGCTTGCTAAAGTCAAGTATAGTATTTTTTCTCCTCCATCGTCCTTGCATGTTCAGTCTATTCTTGTCTGCAACGCGGCCAAAGTAAAAAGAATAGTGTGAAAACAAGAGTCACACCTTTGTTGACACTTTTTTCTTCCCCTTTCGCTCTGGCAGATGTCACTTGAAAAAAACATGAAGTATAATAGAAGTAGGGTAGGCAAAAAGTTGGGCAACAAAGAAAACTCTGCTTATACTGTGTGCAACGCAAACGCATACTAAAAATGCTACTTTCTCTTCTAATTTCTACAAGGTTTACTTGCTTAGATATAGTAGAAAGCTATAGTAGATGTGCGTGTATACCAATATATTATGTGACCTTTCCCAATCTCTGTTACAAAAGAGAAACAACTGCAAAAGTAACAGTGCTTTCACTTCAAAACTATTTGCATACAGTATCGTCATCGTCCTGCTATTTTTATTTTCTCTTTCAGTCTTATTGATTCTTTTAAGTGAATGACGCGCTATCCAGAATACATTTACTGTTTAGAAAAACATTGTCACAAGAGTCAAGGAGTTTCTTTAAATGAAGATGTAGAAAAACTTTCAGAGGCACTTTTTACCTTGCTATTTGAGATAGATGAAATGAAAATTTTAAGTTTGAGTTCGACAAGATTTACTTTTGGTGTAATTGTTGAAAATTTTCCTTCAAGGTTTCCTAGAACAGGAATCAAGGTACTTCTAAAACATTCACTTGGTTACTGTGAAGTAGCGGTTGGCCTTACGCGAGCGGGGCGCCGCAGGTGCCCCGCTCGCGTTGGCCAACCCAGTGATTATTTTGCATTTGTGCAAAATGTGTCCCCAGTTTTTAACTGTCGCTTTTGCAACTTTATTACATTTTGGTTGTTCATTTCATGTGTTGTGTAACTGTCTTTGTGTGAGTGTACATACTCAAAATAATTGGCTTGATTAATATCATCATAATATTAAATAATGAATGAAGGACGACCAAACTACCTGAACAACAATAATTTCTGACTTTTGCTGAGAGGATAGACAATTGAAGCAGGCTATGGGTTTGGTTGGCACTAACTTTGCACAGACAACAAGTAAACCCCAGTGGAAAAATAATGTGTTTTTGCAGACAAATCTTTAATTATTTTACAAATCACACACGAGGAATGAGAAATTAAAGTTCCGTGAATAAAGTTTTACTTACGTTAACTAATAACACATTTTCAAAGTGGTGCTAAAGATTTCTAGAAGAACAAACTGACTCCAGTCATTTAAATTGCAGTGTTTTTCTTTCCTTGATTTGTCTAACTGTCTTGACAAAGTCAGTAAACTATTTAAAATGGCTCCAGCAATAAGCAAATTAGATACATTGCCATTTAACTGCTACGAAATAGGACACACATGGACGCCATCATGTACGAAAGCAAGT
>JAANSP010000812.1:0-18389 GCA_036850745.1 Homidia socia | reverse complement strand
TTTTTTTTGGAAAAGTTGGACAGAAAACCCATAACTTTGTTTTGGGTAACAAAATTGACTTTCTCAGGAAAAAGGGCACATCAACACAAAACCAAACAATCCAAAGAGACATGACTTTTGGGTTAGTATTTATGTATTTGTGTAGTAATGATCTTCATGTGTACATTGTAGCTGTCCAAACTGCAAAAAATATTATTTAAAACGTCATAATGGAAACGTTTCATAAAAAATATTACCCAAATCCCAGGTACTACGTATACTTCTCTGGGTAATAAAATCTAGCATAAAAATGTACAAAAACGGTGGTGGATTTGCAACCGATAATGATCCTGTTACACATCCACAAGAACAAGATTCAAGCCCTCATGTTGTGTAAAAAAATAATCAATGCAAAAGCCAAACGTACGTACAGCACAGAAAGAGCAAAGCACCAAGGGGCAAGCAAAAAAATCAGATGCATATATGGGCATCTCTAGCACACAAAGCAAAATTTTGCTGATTATAATAATAATAATGTTTTGCTTGTTTCTCTTAAACTTTGAGTTTATTATTGTTGCTTAACTGATGACGACCTGCTGGTGATGATGAAGTACTGTTTGGAATTATTAGACAAGAGAAAACTGCTGCGGAAAAAAGGGTTCCCTCCTGTGCTAGGCAAAATGAAGCCCTCCTGCTGGCGATTGTACGACTTGTGACTCGTGGGAACTATCTTCATACATCTCTTCATATATTCTGCATAGTAAAATTAGAGCAGTGCAAGTGCCGTGTACGCAGAGTAAGAAATCAAAAGTTCTCATTGTATTTACCCAGTTATAAAGATGCTTTAGACTGACATTTAAATTTAGACGACAAAATTTTGCACCTGCTAAAAATACTTTACATCTCTGTATACATTCTGAATTGTAAAATTAGAGCAGTGCAAGTGCCGTGTACGCAGAGTAAGAAATCAAAAGTTCTCATTGTATTTACCCAGTTATAAAGATGCTTAGACTGACATTTCAATTTAGACGACAAAATTTTGCACCTGCTAAAAATACTACTCAAAAAAAAATTATAATCAAAGGAGGCATACAGATATGCTAATTTATCATAATGCAAATGGATTTACACCTCATGTAAGTCTAGAATCTATAGTCTCCAGAATTTTAAAAATCTGCTGTCTGCTGGAAACTAACATTGTAAAAAATACAAAAAACCCACTATGCAGTTACATTTATGTCATCTATGTCATTTCTACGTTTTTAGGCAGGGACTAGCTTTTCGTCCAAGTGATTTTCACCGCACACCAGCTCAAAGTCACTCAAAGCCACAAATTGAGTCACACGCATGGATTAGAAATGAATAACAGGATGTTAAGTTAATGATCACACGAACGACAGCTAAATGAGGAAGGGTGGATCGAAACTACACTGGCGAGTTCATCCCTTCCTTAAAAATATGAGGTTCCGTTTTGTCATTATATAACACCAGCAGCAGTGCTCAAGTTTTCATCCAACGAAAAGTTTCCATTTCCCCCATTCCGAAAAAAAACATTTTGTGGATTATCATCATCACTGATATTTTCGGTTCCATATTATTTCTACTTCTCTGCCATGTAAGGTTACACCAGCGGGACGTATCATAATATCGTTGTTATTACTTATTATTGAAAAAATATATATTGTGTTTTCGTTTTTGTCATGTAAGGTTACACCAGCGGGACGTATCATAATATCGTTGTTATTACTTATTATTGAAAAAATATATATTGTGTTTTCGTTTTCCTATCGCATGCTCGTATTTATGATAAGGTGTCCCAGAAATATATGCGACGGTTGTGATGATCCGAATTTGTGTGTCTGTGTTTACCCTGTGGAGATGACAAGACAAACACCAACCAAGCAACTTACCAACAATAATAATAGTGAGAATAAAAGGGGGTACTTGTAATAATAACAACAATAATGACGATGATGATCACGGTGATAAGTAAAACGCAGACTCTGGAAACTGTGTGTTGACTGGATGGAAGCAGTCAAGTGAGAAGTTTCACTATTAAACTATATCACATATAAACTAAAATGATGATGATGATGATGCCATCGGCTATCTGCGAACAAACATCGTGACATGATGACGGTTTCAAGGGTGTTATGTACTTTATGAATAAATAATATTAAAATAAAAGGGTGTACGTAATTTTCGTGCTGTTTTCATTTTGAATCGGTCATTCAAGTTGTTATGTCTGTTAACTATATATAACGAGCATAATATTCAGAACAATGTGCCTCTAACAACGTAGCTGTCGTTTGCTCAACCATTTACATAAACAAGCAAGCAACGCACCAACAAGGCCCAAAAAAGAACGAATCTTGTCGCCTCTTAATTTGGATGTGATACAACAAGACCAACGAATATAATAATCCTCCTTGCTTCTTTCTTTTTTTAGCTGCATATCGCATCATCGTCACACAATCAGATTGACATCATTATGATGACTTCTCATGCATGCATGCATACGTGCATCATGCTCTTTTTCAAATGCATACGTGTACATTTTATTCAAAACAAAATGTTTTTTTGAAAAAAATATCCGCTAGAAAATCATACCATCAAGCTCATATTATATGTTATTTTTTACTGCGACCGAAGAGAAACATCCTATTCATTTATTGTGCCACTGCTGGCTGATGCTGTGACCAGTGTGGAGCTAGAGAGCTATTATTTTTGTGTATTATGCGGGAGCGATGCAGCAGTGCAACATGTCCAATGTCCGGGGCACATGGAACTTCACCAAAATCACATTCATAATCGTGCCACAGAATACATTTTTTTGTTTCATGCGTGGATGAGTCTTTTCATCTTATAGAAAAGGAGAGAAAAAACACAAACTATAGAAAAACACACATAACATTATTGACTTGTTTTCATTTATAATAATAAGCAGATAACAAGGGGGAACTAAAAAACGTACGGGTACTGTCAGAAATCAAATGATTTGTGGTTGGAATTCAATACTCCACTTTTGTGCAATATGTAGTTAACTTTATAAAGAAAAAAACAGTAAATGAATGACTGTTGTGTCATCGTCGACGGTACACATTGCATTCATCGCTTTTTTGTACTTAATCTCTCTCCTTCTTGTGTGATTATTATTATTATTGATTATTATTATTAAAAGGAAATGATGATAAAAAGACTCGTTAGTTTTATAACTGGACTCATGCTGTTCAGCAAACAGCAGCAGTGTAATAATCAGAGTAACCAACATCAAGAGATCCAGTATAAACTCTTTAAATAGATAAAATGTATATTTAGATAAGATAACGTTCATAATCAGTCCTTTGATGCCAATATCTAGTAAAAGATTATGCTTTTCTATTTTGAATCAAAATGTGCAAACATAAGTATGCGTAGCTAAAATATGTTTTCAATTAAAAGGAATTATATATCTCCATGCTTGTGATATTTTTAATGAGATATCTAACAATTTTTTTCACACGGATTTTAGCAGCCAAACATTAAATGAACTCTGTCCAGTCGTCGATCGATAAAAATGTATTTTGGTATGAATGAAATTTTTGTCCAAATTTTACCATCTCCGTTTCCCACAGTGGTCACAATGGTATAGGTATAAGACATTGTCGAGACAAAGACTGGCTATGCATAATATATTTTATTATTTTAGAAGACTAGACCAAAAAATTCCAATTTACCCATTCCCACACTTTGTAAACAGTAAGCACAGACACGCGACTACGCGACCCAGTTTTACCTTTTTATTGTGTTTCTCAATGACGACGGACCAAGGAGGCTACGAGGAGGCAAGGTATGTGAGCATGAGTATGGAGAATTTTGAGAAGCTTATTAGAAAAATGGCGACATTTAATTCAGCGTAGAAGCACCACCAACAGCAAGTTACTGGTGTGGAAGAAAGAGGCGTGGATGGTTTTTTAGAATGAAATGACTGTTGAAAGTAAACAAAAATAAATGGCTAAAAATGTGCTAATTAGATTAAACAAAGAAATAACCAGCTCGTTAAGCTGTTTGTTTTTCTTGGCAGGTATCCCATGAGTTTATTGAATTTCTAACACCTTCTACTCACTGTCTCTCTACAACCTTGTCCGGCGAAAACGGAGACCTACCATGAAGTAATATTAGGAAATCATTTTTAATACTTTGCTTTAGGATGTGTCATATAAATATCTACGGTAGGTTAGTAGCAATATATGTTTTCATATTACTTGGAAGGTAAACTAACCAACATGATTTCAACAATGAAACAAGAGGAGTGGGTGGAGTAGCTAATAATGACCTCACAACATGTGATATATGAGGCAGGTATCCTCATACCCTAGCTATATTTTTGATATTGGAGCCTCTATATACATGCTCAGGAGGAGTCAGAACTCAGAAGCAAGATGACTGACTGCAACCAGCTTATTTAAACAAAAACCACCTCCCGCACAGAAGAGATAGGAAACCCTTGTCTTGAACACGTTGAAAAGTTTGACAAGAGCATAATTACGATGAAAAATAAGAAAAAACGCTCCGGCCACTTATACAGACCTATTTACTCTTTGTATAATAATACGAAGCTCATTATGAGGAGGAGGGAGTTTTTGTGGGAAAAAAATTATTCAATTGTTGGTACACACGACTAATTTCTTGTTGACTCACAAATAGAATTAGAGCAATTTTTTCCTTCCTTTCCTTTATAAATGGCTTGTTTTTCCAACTATCAGGAAATCTCTGATTTGATTTTAAAAGAAGTGTAAAGGTAAAATAATTACTGACTGAGAGAGTATTCCCTTGTCTACTTTCAAGCGACCAGCCACACCACACACATGCAGGATGTTTTATGGAACGGAACAAGTTATGATTTGATAAACACGTTATAATAATATTGTGAATTATTCCTTGAGATAATGGATAATATTAATGCACACTTGTACATAAAAACAACTTTATAGGTACCAAGGTTATAAACCTAGTAGACTTGCTTGCTCGTAGCTGTGCATCAACATTAGTAATAAAAAGTTGCTCATGAAAGTATTTAAATACTGCTGATGCAGTCATTCTTGTGAAGCATTTGGAGACATGACTATGAAGAGACAATGACAACCGTCAACTCTGCTAACGACACTACACCACAGTCAAAATTTTGACGTATGACATGGATCATTTCTCTCCAAAATATTCCTACATGCACCACACCAGAAAAAAATAACAAGTAACAAGCAAAGACTTTTACAGATTCGTTTTTACTGACACGATTTTTTTCACTCTCGATCAACCTTCTTCACTCACTCCTTGGCTTAATTTCATCCCATTTCTTCACCTGTCACCAAAGAACAAGCAAGCTCATTTTGATGTTAGTATAATGGGATTCATTCAAGGGTTGAGAATTCAATAAATGAGCTCGATTATTAAGAAACTCGGGACTGTACCTCATTTTGGTTGAACCCACTCTTTTGTAACGAAATGAATGAAACAAAAAAATTGAAAAATTTATGCATATACATATTTAAAATCCATTAATCCATATATTATGAAGAGACTGGCTGTGAAAATAAGGGTTGAGAATTCAATAAATGAGCTAGATTATTAAGAAACTCGGGACTGTAACTCATTTTGGTCGAACCCACTCTTTTGTAACGAAATGAATGGAACAAAAAAATTGAAAAATTTATGCATATACATATTTAAAATCCATTAATCCATATATTATGAAGAGACTGGCTGTGAAAAATATTAATGATTATCCTTTCTAATTGTGGTTACTGCTTAACCGTTTGTTATACACGTTGAAATCACTATTATTTTAACAAAAAAATCAGTTATGCATAACCACACATGACTGTTATATGTTAGTAAAAGTAAAAGGTTGTTTCTTGGGAAAAAGGGAACTTATTTCCAAGTTTTTGGCATTTTGAGCGAGTTTAACACAAAAAGTTTTGGGCGCATTTACATGTACTATTTCCGTATTCCGTGTGTGTGTTTTTTTGAATTTCCTCTTTTAACTCGACAAGTTAAAAGTGAAAAAAGGTAAAAAGAACAGGTCATTATCGAATTCTATTGTGCTGGTAATAATCTGTGCAGTGATGTGGTCCTTTTAGTAAAAGGAGTCAATCAGGCGGAAGATGACATTTTCATGGGGTTCCTCTTGACACACTCGAAGATGCTATTGTAACGAAACGGATAGAGTTTGTACAAACAAAAGAGTTATTTTGATAAACTAATAATAATAATAATAACAACATACGTTTTTGGATGCACCAAATATTCCATGCTTCTAATAATTTAAAACAGTCAATTTTTGCTTTCACGTTTGTTTAGAAAATTAAACTTTTATCTTGACTGTATGTTTGTCACATATGAAGAGGGAATACACATCTATGCACCAAGTATTCCATGCTTCTAATAATTTAAAACAGTCAATTTTTGCTTTCACGTTTGTTTAGAAAATTAAACTTTTATCTTGACTGTATGTTTGTCACATATGAAGAGGGAATACACATCAATGCTGACTTGTTATTGTGTGGCATACAAAATCCCAAACACAAATTATTGTTCTTTTGTTTCACTGATCTGATGAAATTTAGATGACGACAATGGCCTTAAAAGGCATCTCTCGTAGAGTACTTGATGCATTATCTGCACGCAAAAGGGAACACACCATTTATACGTTAAAGGCCAATTACAACTTTTAAAGGAGTATAATCTCACCCAGCATCGTCGTCATCATCATCACCAGCAACATCACCGCACTTCAAAAATGTATCTTTTACTTGTCACTCCTGTCAGCTTGAACATGTTCATGTGATTTACAATATTACAATGAAATTAGTTTATAAAATGCGCTCATTTGTAAGTGTATTTGGGTGTTAAATTCATATACAGTGAAGATTGGCATGTCAGAGGATAAAAATGAAATGAAAATAATAAAAGGTAATCACATAAATAAAAATAAATAAACAAATAAGAGAATGGTCTAGATGCTTTGCTTTTTATATTTAATTATGGTAAATACATTAACTAGCCATGTTAAACCATGGTGGAAAATACGTAGCTGGAACGAGATGAACCATTTGTACAATGACTCATGGTCCCTGCTTCGAAAAAGAATTAGTTTATAAAATGCGCTCATTTGTAAGTGTATTTGGGTGTTAAATTCATATACAGCGAAGATTGGCATGTCAGAGGATAAAAATGAAATGAAAATAATAAAAGGTAATCTCATAAATAAAAATAAACAAATAAGAGAATGGTCTAGATGTTTGCTTTTTATATTTAATTATGGTTAAATACATTAAATAGCCATGTTAAACCATGGTGGAAAATACGTAGCTTGGAGCGTGATGAATTATTTGTACCTATGCGTGGAATATGACTCATGGTTCCTGTTTCAAAAAAATAACCAACTTTTATAATAATTCTCTATCAGGAACAAAAATAAAAATCTACTTGAATCCATCTATTTGAGTTTGGGACCACGGACCTCGTGGTCAATATTGATAGTTGGCCTCCAAGAAACGTCCACTTTAAGTTAATTACCTGTAACAAGTCCAGACGGAGAACGACGGACAGACGAATAAACTAAAAGCAATGGTACTATTATAAAGTAACCTGAGCATTGGTTTCTCATGTCATTCCCATTTTTCTAGGTAACTTTATAATCTTTTCATTATTTAGTTTAATTGTACAAAGCGGATTACATGCACTCGTGGCCAGACTGTAGGCTTTTAATTGCTTTTAAACTTGCAGTCAAAACTATTTAAAGATTTGCAATATTATTCTTATTCTTACTATTTAAGTTAATTACTCTTAAATATCTATGCAGCACTACTCAATATTTACCTTAATTTAAACAAAAGCTGTAAAGAACAATAGAAATATTATAAGCTGTAAAGTGATAGTTTTTTTTGAAAATCTTAAATTCGTTTAGGCAAACTCACAATCGAAGTGGTAGTAAAACTGATGCAATTCGTATTTGTTGTGTTTAATCAACAGAATTTCAATTTGCCCACTATATCGTGATCATGTTTAAGACAGAAAGAAATTCAGAGATGAAAAAACTGCGTAGGTTGACACGATTTATGTAGATAAATATGCATACTACTATATGGACTAGAGGCTGAAACATTGAAACGAACTAATGGGACACATGACAAAGCTCTTATCAAGTTTACCTACAACAAAATTACACATCCTACAATATTTAGACTTTCTTGTGTGATTTCGTTGATAGGAGGGATGAAAGCAAACATGAAAAACAGCAAGTCTAAAAAAATAAGTAGACAGTTGAAAGATGTAGTCAGGCTTGTAAAGGATTTTGCACGTCATTTCAATGATTACAACGAACCAGAATGATTAAGTATGATTTTCAAAAAAAGGATATTGGAATATATAGCTTTTGATATTTAAATATTCAAGTTGGGATTGGATATTTATAATAATAAGCAATGCATAGGTAATAGTACTACTAATAAAATGTATATCTTGCTTCAAAGTAGCGTCAAGCAGGCATGCCATCAAATCTCATATAATCATCATCACAGTCACATATTCTTTAAAATCATGAAATAAAATGTTTTCACACACCATGTGATTACAATATTTTTGACAAGGCTTATTGTGTACATAGGCACGTAATAATAATCCTTCAGAGATGAACATAAAAAAATCAAACTGGTCTGATGAGATTCTTTGGAAAATATTTCTACAGGTTGTAAATTGACGATACGCATGCTGCTGTGCACTTTTGTGATTTTCTGATCTGATTGGGTTGATGATGACGATGATACTATAAGTATTTTGATGGCGATGATGGTGATGACCACAAGCTGCTGCACCCTCTCAATATTGAAATTATCAAATCAAAATTTGCTGTGAAATTTACTATAAAAACCAATTACATGTTTGCCATGTATGAATGGGCTTGGCATTTCTATAATAATAGTATGTTTATATGTATTTGCGTGTTTCTACCAGAGAATGAATGAATATCTGTCTACAGAATTTTTCTGGCTAGAAGTTTATTTGCGTGTTTCTACCAGAGAATGAATGAATATCTGTCTATAGAATTTTTCTGGCTAGAAGTTGAACAATGAGATTTACTGATTTACGGTGAAAACATGTAATAATAAAAATAAGGATGAAACATTCTCTACAACATGGTGTAAAAGTGCCTAACTGAGAATTCTGTGTGCTGTTTTTACATTTCTCTGTATAATGTCTACATGTTGTGTAGATTTTTTTAGCTTTAATGTAGCAACATGAATTCCACGGCAGAGAATTCAGTAAACTACCGTACATAGGTTGCATTGTTATCCCACAAAAATTTTAGTCGTTGATCTTCAGACTTTGTCAAACAACAACATGCATATAACATGTAGCACAAAAAATACCACTCCCATACATCCTCCCCGTCTATGAATTTTTTCAGAGATAATCACACTTATAATTTGTATCATTTGCTAGCTCAGCTAAATAAATTGTATGTATACCTTGTATCCGAATTTAATCAAATAACTGACATGAAATTTATTGCCGTGACGTATCGCATCTATCTAGCTGGATGACGACGATCGATGCAGTGATGATTTCTGATTTTTATTCTCTGCTGATACCAATCAAAATGTCACTCAAAATGTATGCTATGCAGTATATAAAGTTATGCTGTTCAGTAAACTTTGAAAGAAATATAACACACATGTAGACAAAAAGAATTTTTTTCTTCATTTTGTTTAATATACCTAGTAATGGATTTATTTTTATTAATACTCATAAATATTTAGCAATAGTAATAAATATAACAGGGATATATCACTGATAAAAATATTTTGCAGCTGTGTATCTAATAAATTCACACGACGAATTACCAGAAAAAAACTACATAAATTTCTGCTTGATTACATTCAATTTGTACATAGATTTACGTTACACATGTTAAGTAAGTGTACAATTTACTAGATAACAGTTAAGTCTATATATCGTAGTAAAAGAAGTATAACAACCGCACACAAAAAAATGTTTGTTTCAAAACCATTTTGACTCGTTTTTCAAGAGCTTGAAAAATTGATTCTCTTTGCTCGATTACAACTTCAAGTGAGAATGGGATCCTCTTTTGATTTTCTTTAATAGGACGCGACGATCCAATCGATACCCTATAGCTTTTAACCACCTCTACTCATAAGTATACTCTCTGTACTATAATACCATACGGTGATGATGATCATCCCTACTACTACACTACTAGTACCACTACTTCAACCATTATATATCAGTATTCTTTTTTTATTTTTTTATTATAACCATTCTTTTTCTAAGTTGCCCCTTTTGATTTTCATGTACTTAGGTTGAAGACGATGATGATGATGGAAAGATACAAATCACTAGTTTTTGTTTCGTATTATTTCAACCTCAACATAAAATGTTCACTTTCAATCCAATAAAGTAATATTGTAATTTTAAAGACATGATTATTATTTATGATAATGACAGTTTAGGAAAAGCTGAGAAACTAGTTCTTGTTCTGTTGATCTCAATATGCCTGGTGGTTCTAGTGGAGTCCATTAGCATCGAATGTGTGCTTGATAGATTACTTTTCTATTTTTTTAGTCCGAGTCCATATTATTAATATTTATATTACTACTATTAGAGTGGATTTTAGTATAAGAATCAAAGGAACGAGCGTGGTTTTGCTGCTGCAACTGAGCAGCTGCTGAATTGACTAAATTACCTCTAAGATTGTTTCCCAAAAGGACATGGCTGCTTCCACTATTATTAGCACTAGGACTACAACGATTACCGTTAATGATGATACTACTACTGTGGTGAGGGCGTAACAGAGATGATGAGGTTGATGATGAAGAATTACCTGGAGAGTTTATAATTGGACAAGGACTGGTAGTTGATGAGGATCTGCCAGACACACTACTTGTGGGACTGGGATGACTTTGACTTGTGAGACCAAGAACTGAAGAGGCTGGAGAAGTTGATCCAGGTCCTCCAGGAATAACTGTAGTAGTATTTGGTATAGAGGGACTGCCACCACCACCATGAATATTGTTATTAGTGGATCCACTACCACCTCCGGTTGAACCACAAAGATTTGTAAGATGACTCAGATGACTTAAGTGATTAGCGGCAGCGGTTGCTGATGAAGGGGGTGAAGATGATGATGCAGCAGCTTGCATTAATGACTGCTGTTGGAGATGATAGAGATGCTGAAGACTGGGATGAAGTGATGGGGGTTTTGATAAGAGACGCTCAACTGAGAAGGATGACATGTTTTGAGGAGCGCCAGTAATTGGCATACCCATGGGTTTTGCCATTGCAGCGGGATTTGAACCTGGCAGAGGACCTGCTGGCCCTACAGAGTTGGGAGCGCCAGGTGGAGGTGGATTACTGCCATTTGCAATGTAATACTGAGAAGCGGCATATCTGTAATTAGGAGAATAATAGAGAGGTTATTAATTAGAATGAAAAGATGGTTTTTGTTGTACATGGGCAATTACAAGTAGCAGAATGGGATGTGAGAAACAATATGGGGGCAAAATGAGACGCTCATTTCTTACCTGTAAATGGCTGAAGCGAGATGTTGTTGTTGTTGTTGCACACTCTGTTGATGGTAAAGCTGAGCTGCAACAACGGGTGAAATGGGACTTCCATTCCAGCAAAATGGTGGCGAGAGAGGTGCACCAGAGGGTATGTTCATATGACCTGGGAGAGGCTGACCGGGATGTGGAGCTGGAGCTCCTGGATGAGGGAAAAATGGAGAATGTCCAGGAAATCCATAAGATAGGGACCTCTTCAAAGCAGCAAGGCGAGTTCGACAAGCAGTAGAAGTGCGTCTTCTCAATTTTCCTGTGCTACCTCCAATAAATACATCTTCTGATGAGGGATCCAGCACCCAATAGTTGCCTTTTCCAGGATCGTCGTAATGTCTTGGAACCTTTATTTTTACACAAAAAATAAACAAAAAAATGTTAAAATTGATTTATGAAATTTTCAGGTAGCAATGTTTTGTAAAGTAAACAAAAAGAGTGTCTGTCAACAGTGGCAGCCAACATACAGGTAAATTAATGGAGACAAAATGGGAAAGGGATTGATAATCTTTTAGGCTTGAAATACGTTTTTTACAAAGCGGTCACTAAAAAGCTAAATGAAGAGTCATGTTCAAAATTTCTACAGTTTGTTTTCTTTTCACTTTTTGATAAAAATCAGTATCGGTAAAGTGGAAGGCAAATGTATTTATAAATACTTGAAAATCTGAATGCTATAGACTAGGATCTTTTTCATGAAGAAATACAAAGTTGTTGTGTTAGGGGTACTACTGATAAATGTGTGTGACGACAGGAAAACAAAGATGTTTGAAAACATCCCTTGCATTTCATTTTCTTTTTATATCAATTTATGTTTACAAGTAAACTTTCATTTAAACAGAAAAAGTGCATTTTTGGTTAAGATGATGCGATGCGTGTTAAATTGGATAAAGATTAAATATGAGAAGGAAAATGAAATAATACTTATTTTAACTGCTTATTCCACTAAAAATAGATTGAAAGTAGATAGGTCACGATATTTTGGTGTTTTAGCTTACCTTCACAAAACATTTGTTGAGGCTGAGATTGTGCCGGATGGAATTTTGCCATCCCTGTTTGTTATCCCGGTAGTAGGGGAAATTTTTCATGATGTACTCGTAAATTCCATTAAGAGTGAGTCTCTTTTCGGGACTATTTCTGATAGCCATCATGATCAACGCGTTATAAGAATATGGCGGTTTCTCATGTTTCACTTTTTCACTCTTTCCATTCTCCTTTTTATCACCACAACCATCTTTATTTGCACCAGCATTGTCTGATTTTGAAGAAGCTTCTTTATCATCCTCTTCATCAGCCTCGTCATCATCATCAACATCACCATTAGGCTTGCCACTTTTGTCCTTGTTTGTTGAATCACTACTACTACCACCATTATTATTATTTTGTTCTTTATTACTATCTGGACTCTTTGGATCTGAACTGGAGGAGCTCACATTTCGACTTCCAATGTCACTAAGATCAATGACACCTTGATCTACAACATTTTCCTCGTCATCTTCAATAATCTCCTCTCCATCTTCTCCGTCCATATCGATATCTTCTTCTTCGCAGACAACCTCCTCATCTTCTTCGTCTTCGATATCAACGTCAACATCTGGACATTCTGCCTCATCACTGGATGTTGTCGTATCACACAAAGCTGAGATCCGTTCTCTGGTTATCGAATTATTGTTCGGGGTGGTGGTGCTTGCGGGAGCTGCCATTGCAGCGGAGGAAGATGAGATCAATTTGTGATGATTGAGATGATGATGATGGTGATGTACGAGATGACGGTGGTGATGATGATGCAGTGGAGGTGACATCATGGTCGACATTTTGTTATTATTATTGCTGTTTCCCTTACTACTGGGAATCCCACCTTTGAGAAGATGGTGATGGTGAGCCATCAGCATAGATTCTTCTGCGGCTGCTGAAGACATTTCCTTTGCATCTTGCATAAGCAATGCTCTGATTGAAAATGGGGGCACTGTGCTACCTGCCATTTTAGCCTCTGTTGGCCAGTCTCCTTCTAATTTCATGACCATTTCACTGATAAACGCCAGTTGTTACTATAAACCGAACTGATAACAACAAAAACTTTTTTCAAAAGTAGTTCAAAAGCAGGCACAGTATAATATAACATTGAAGTTATTAACTTGGAACAATTTTCAAATGTTTTATTTTATCCAGCAAATGCAACAAATATTGATTTGTAAAATTCGTATAACTTGTTCTTTCTTAGATTTTCACATAAAAACCAACAACACTAGTGTGCTTTTAAAGTGCACTGTGTTAACTGTTTGTTAAGGGATCAGTGAGTGAGAGAGAGAAGGAACAAGGAACCTACTCTGAGCTCTTACTTTGCTTGACTGACGGTCAGAGTGATGGAGACGAGTGAAGACACCACAACACCGACCGACCAATATTATACGAATAAGAAGGATGAGGGCGATGGAAGCTGAAGATAATGTTTATAGTTTGTACTTGGGTAAGCTACTCTCTCACAGGAATTAAAAGTGTAGCTGCCGCTTACTCTGTTACTTAATAATAATATGCTTAAAAGCTAAATTTCAAGAAAGTGTTCCATGTAGCCTTCTTGTTGTTGTAAGGTTGGTAGGCTGTTGGTAAATGCCCAGAAAGTTTTTCTTGCTTGGGCTTTTTGTACTTGTCCACTATTATAATGTGTGTAAAGTATATGATGTACAATAATATTTGTACTTTGTGTATGTACACAATGATCTTCTGTTGACACTTGTTTTGGGTGATGGTTATTTGTATAAAGTCGTCGTTTCTGAATACAGAGACCACGAACAAAGTTGATGCTTCTCCAACAAGAGCTGGGAAAGTTGTATCACAAATGAGATGTTCAGCCTGGGACTTGGACTTGAACCACACAACTACCAGGAGCAGCAGCATCATCATCAGCAAAGAATCTGTATAACAAATCTCTCAGGGCAGCACAAAAACTGTCGCTCCTTTGTACACGCATTGTATTTGTTTTTACGTATTGTGCCCCTTACACAACAGGGATGAAGTCGTCATCATCCGCTACCATTGTATAAAAGCTGAAGGTACATACCCGAAAGAAAAAGGTTGTTTTTATGAAAATCCAATAAATATGTTATATGTTATAGGGTGAATGTAGACATCATATATACATTCATCAATTAAAAGTACATTGAAGGGGAAGTAAGGGAAACACGCTGTTGTATTTTGCTTATTTTGTTGTTTCAAGTTGGAAACTAAAGGAAAGTGTTTATGGAAAATAAACGGAAAAGAAACCCGTGTAATTCTGCCACAACCTGAAACCCAACAAATCGTCTGAATTAATCAAAATCCCATAATATTAAACACGTAAATATAGAAGAAGACTTAGAACAGTCGTACTTATTTTTAGCAAATTGATGTGAAACAACCGAGTATTTATTATTGGATTATGGTTGTTGTACTTTCATAAACAATTCAAGTACGTATTTGTGTTCGGTTAACCTCTACTTTTAATTCCATGCGCATTAAAAAAGAAAAAGAAAGAATGTAAAGTGAATGCTGTTTTGTTGTTGTTGGGTATATTCTCAACATGTTTAAAAAAAGTAGTTGCAGATTGCAAACCCCTTTCAAGAAATTGTACAAACTGAGAAAGTAAAAAACAACAACATAAAACATGGAAAAGTTTATACAATTTATAAATATGTAGTATTTNATTGCAAAACCCTTTCAAGAAATTGTACAAACTGAGAAAGTAAAAAACAACAACATAAAACATGGAAAAGTTTATACAATTTATAAACATGTAGTATTTATTTGTCATGCTTGAGAAGAAGCAAAGTTAAAAGAACATCATTATCACCATCAATGTTTTAATATGACGCACTTGGCTCTGTGTTTGTAAACGTGAAAATTTTGTGTCATTTGTTGTGTGTGAATGTGTGTGTAAAACAATATTATGCAGCATTGCTTACTGCATGCACAGTATATAGAAGCGGTGAATGATCATGCATGTGTGTGAAAAAGTAAAGGAAGGAAGGAGGCAGGTTTTGCAGCGCATGAGAGTCCGATGGCTACCTTTTCTAACTGGTGGAGAGTGGGTTGTTTTTGGAGTGAAGCCAAACCCAGAAGGGCTGATGCTCCCTGCCTTGACTAAAATCACTCTGTTGTGGCATTGGGTAATGGGAGTGCTTGCTTTTTCCTTCTCTCGCAATCTACAACAACAGAAAGATAATAACCAAACCAAAAGTAATCATGATCACAGTCGCTCGCTCACAGTAGAACCACCGCACATGTAATAGCTGAGTTGATCCACTCGCATTTATAAAAACACACAATGTGTTCTCAGCTCTAGCTCCTCAACAGAAATACGTAGTATTAGTATGGCGTATTATTCATTATGTATGTATTTATACTTTGTAGAGGGTTGGTGTTGGTAGAGAATACTTTTTCGCTGGTATGTATTATGTATATTCCTTTTTCCTTTATAGAATACCATACATGGTTTTACTTCACTCGCATTTATAAAAGCACACAATGTGTTCTCAGCTCTAGCTCCTCAACAGAAATACGTAGTATTAGTATGGCGTATTATTATGTATATATACTTTGTAGAGGGTTGGTGTTAGTTGGTAGAGAATACTTTTTCGCTGGTATGTATATTCCTTTTTCCTTATAGAATACCATACATGGTTTTACTGCTGCAATTACATGATCATTTTTACGTGTACCACACCACACACCACTACCAGCACCACCGCTAAGCTAACATTTGCCCGTTTTTCTTCATCTTTTTTTGCCTTTTACTAGCTCTAACTTTGATACTTGTCGGTTGTAAAGATTATCGTTTACTTACCCTATTACACATGGTAAATGAGTCAAGTTTGCATCATAATCTATGTCGCACGTTTGTCACGCTGTATTATTGCATAATACAGCGCATAGCATCCTCTTCTCGCGTTTATTCCATTCATATTAACAGTATGGCTGCATCAGTAGGGAACACACTTTTAATACTTGTACACACGAGGGAAGGATTTTTAAAAGTTCCTGGTTTTTGTGGTAAGCGTACTGAACAGAGCAATAATAATAATAATCATAATAATAACAGCATTCGTACATGCGGTTATTTTACCACCACCAACACTAAAGTATTTTCACACTATGTACGGAAGTTTACACATGTCGTTAAGCCAAGTTTTAAGACATGAGCTTATGTTCCTGTCATGATGATGAAGTGCCGGAATGAAGAAAAGTGACATTGTGTACACGCAGCCAATAAATACACCATTACTTTTTAAACACGCCAACAGAGCAACACAGCATTCATGGCAAAAGAGTAATAGCGATAGGGTGAAAGAGAGAGAGAGAGAGTTACATGTTATCTTTTGAAAAATAATATGAAAAGTATGCAATAACAACATTATGTTCTTTTGTATATTTTTCAAAAAATACAGCGGAACGAGGAGATCAACTTGTCATTTCAAATTTTAAAACAGTCTGTGAGTCCTCATCATCAGCAGCCTACAGAAAAAAAGATTCCAGATACGGATGACATGATATGATGCTGTTTTCTAGTTTATGCTTTTTTGCTCTGTAAAAATTTGCTTGTGAATAATGAAATAAGAATCAAAATTTGTATAGATGTATGCAAACAAATGTGAGCGTTGCGACTGCATCTGTTAATCATAATTATGATGTTCTGACTTGATTTGTTGATCTGATAGATAATCGTATTAATAAGCAAGCAGTCATTCGTACTGGCTCATGAGTAGATGCAGTAGTATTTATTTAATGTTTCAACTTTTTTTGCAATGAAGTGAAATGTGAAGGAATGCTATACGATGATGATGAACGATGAGCACTCCTCCATTCGTTTATATTTATTTCTCTGCGTATAGTTTGCAAATGTAAACTACATGTTCTCATGCAGTGCTTTCAAACAAGTTTTGAAGTATGCTAGAATTAAATGTTTAAACAGTAACATATACAGTCCATCATATTATATCTGTTAGACATCATCATCATCATCACCATGAAAGAGCGTTGTTTCCTATTTTGGTAGTCAGCATCATTCAGCATTTTTTTCAAACTACTAATTTTGTCGATGGGAAATAATGTGCGCAATGTGTTCACAACTGGCCTGTTGTTTTGTATGTAGAGAGGATACGTAAAAGGGAGGAAAACCAAAATATTATGGGATTAGAAAGAGTTTTTTTGGATTGGATCTTTACACAACTTGAAATTTGTCATTGTTGAAAATCTAACCAAATTTAGAAGATTGTTGTACAAGACTGGTGAAATAATAGGAATAGTATCAATATATGGCAAGAAACAGACAATGCAAAGCATTCATTTTCATTTGTTTCTTCAAGTAGAAAATAACAGGCTTTATGCCAAACAATCACTCAAGGGATTAGTATCACTAGATTGTTCTGCATGTACAACAATGTACATGCATTATCATCAACAATACTACGTAATGTTTGATGATATGCCAAATCGTCAATGTCACAATGAAGTCATCACTTAAAATTAATGTCATCATGAATGATGTGAACTTTGAAATGCACCAAAAGCTTGCGGATATTAGCATTTTAAAGAGTGGCAATGAAAAGTATAAAGTTAATAAAATTGATAATGAAAATGGAATTTTAAATGATTATTTTATTCTTTGATTAAAAATAAAAATGTATGATATATTAAATGCCTACAATCGTATTGAAGGTAATTCAGTTCAGCAAATTGAGCAGGTTAATGCGATGCATTTAGTTTTTTAGTAAAAGCGTTTTCCAAGGAAAAGACTATATAAAATATACGATAAAGCCTTCAGTTTGA